>JAJAGP010003389.1:0-75291 GCA_025084515.1 Ancistrus triradiatus | reverse complement strand
CTCTCTCTCTCTCTCTCTCTCTCTCTCTCTCTCTCTCTCTCTCTCTCTCTCTCTCTCTCTCTCTCTCTCTCTCTCTCTCTCTCTCTCTCTCTCTCTCTCTCTCTCTCTCTCTCTCAGCTGGGCATTAATGAAGTAGGAATACAGAAATCTCTCCTGCACTGGGCCAAAGAACAGCCGAGTAAGAAACATTTCTCATGAGAACAAGTCCTAGCTCTCAATGCTAATATCAGAGCTCACGGAGTTTAAACGTCTCACTCAGGTTCTCCAAAGAAGCTCCGGGAGGAACAGGAAGCTGGAGCGTGTCTACCCAGTGCACCCCTGCAACAGCAGCTGACGCCACCTCCGACTCCCAACACTCCCCGCACGCCACTGACCCCCAGTACCCCTCTGACCCCTACAGCACCCAGCCCAGGAGACACACCCACCACAAACGAGTGCGTGGTGTGCATGGAATCCGAGGTGAGACCCGAATGCCGATGATCTTTCAGTTGAATCTTTTCTGTTTAAGTTCCATGACCTTCTTCCAACTCATTATTCGTCAAACGCAGGCCGAGGAGAAAGGAACATGACAGCAGTGAGGGAGGTTTTCGGTGGCAGGATAGACCTCAGTAGCAGACCTCAAATAGTTGGGGTGCTGTCTCTGCAAACAGAAGTTAGAAAGCACTTATCGCAGCCTCTCCACGTTGGAGGGAACGTCTAAAGAAATGGCTGAACTCGGCCACAGGAGGACGAGGCTGCAGTGCTTTAGAAAGCTTAAGATACCAAGAACGCAATCCAAAGAAACCTTTAAAGAAGGGCCCGTTACTGGGACACATTAAGCACTGCCTTTCAGTTTCGGAGAGTGAACTGTTCAGAAGGATGTAAAAGTAGCTTAAAAACAACCGGATGTAGTGAGAAAATCGAATTTGGGCCACTTTCGCCTGCTGTCTCTCCTAAGCTGTTTATTCAATAGCCCAGTTTCTCTGCTCTCTAGTCCAGCCTCATTTTTCACTTTTTGAAATTTTCAGTGCATCTCTTACTTATTTAGGGGATGAAAATAACTCATTTCTTCCGTACCCGTCCTGTGTTGCAGGCGCATATGGTTTTCCTGCCCTGCGGTCATGTGTGCTGCTGCCAGGTCTGCAGCGATGCCCTGCACTCCTGCCCCTTATGCCGTGGTATCCTCTCTCAGCGCATCCGCCTGTACCATGCCTGAACCCGACGAGCCGTCACTCATTCTGCATGAACTCCCACACTTTCATTACCAGATTTGAAGTTCGATTCGGTGCGTTTGCTACTCAGCCAACCCATACATGGGGACAGATTGTAGGAGGGAAGGAGGTTTGTAGACGAAAGTGTTTAAACTGTACCCATTTCACTCAGTGAGTTTGATCTCCAAACAAAGTTGATTATTCAGTTGCTGCTCTATTTGCACTACTGCAGTGCTTGTGCCTTTGGTGTCATACGTCTGCTTTCCCCAAATCATAACTGTTACAGCAGAACGCCCATCCGTCCTCGTAGAACACCTGATGAATGGTTTGCCTTTGCTCACGCTGGGGTAGAGGTCGATCCTTATACATTAAGGCACAGTATAAGCTCCTTTTAAAATGCAGTGCAAAAGTAACAGGCCAGCAAAAACTAAGCCAGTTCATCTGGGCAGAAACTGTAAGATGCTTTAACAGAGCAGCACCTCAGGCTCAGAGGCAGAAGCTTGAAACCATAGAGCCCAAGGACCTGGGTTCGAATCCCAGGCCAAGACTGCACCTCTAGTCAGGTGGAACCCGTAGGGTGTGCCAGGTGAATTCCAAGCTGAGCTCAGAACCACAACAGACCGTCCCAAATTCAGCAGGGGAAAAACCGGATGCTTTGATATTAGATCAAATTAACAATATAATAAATTTACAGACTAAAGGTGGCAAGTGCTGTGGTGGTGCAGCTGTCCTTCACTAGCCTGGGGCTGCCCTCTGGGTCAGGTCAAGTGTCCCATGAATGAGGATTATATACACTGAATTATTGTTCATTGTATTGTATATAAATTTAGGTGGTCTGAGACTTTTGCACAGTATCGTATCGCTTCACGTACTTAATCTTGCCGCGTCACAGATGTGTGTGTGCCGGTCAGACCTGCCCTCTGTAGCAGATTAATAATCAGTGTGCATGTTCGTGATCCTATATTCCAGTCTTAGGAAGCTTACAATCCAATTATACTCCAGAAAGTACACAAACTATTTGTATGAAAGCTGAATACGCCATCATACCCATCCTTGTTAAAACAAACTCCTTGGCATGTGTTAACCGACAAAGCATTGGCACTTTAAGATTAGGGCTTGGTTCTAGTCCTGTTGTTGCATGTCCTATCTAAAGCAGTTTTTTTGTCTTGAATTATCTCTCCCTGTATAAATGATCTATGGTAGAGCCTTTGTACCATTAGCAGGAACCAGTTCATTAATGTCATGTTTAAACAAAAAAAATAAACGCACTTAACGGAACATGGCTGCATTCTCTCCTTGTAGCCGATATGAACTTGATTGAACGCTTAAAATATTAGTTTATTTAGTACATTTGTTAAATCCTTATCACATATATTCTCAACCGTCCCTGTTCCAGCAGCTTTTTGTTTGAAAGGAAGCTGATGGTTGAGCATCGTAGTACCATATATTTCAAAACGTGTGCATCATCTCCAGCATAGTCATTAGTTAACACACCAAGTTCAGTCATCGGTTCTAGAATTGGGTTACATCAACTTCAAGTTTGGAGGTTCTTCCATGCCAGAGGCACTTCTAGTCCAGTCCCAGATTTTAGCACACACATGCACCCTTATTAATCGAGGTAGAATTGGGAACCCAAAGTCTATACCTTCTTTAGCCCTATTTTGTGCTAGAGTGAGGGCTGGGTGCAGAGCACACTGTAGGATACAGTCAGTACCATTGAGGGGCTTACTCGGTACCAGAAGAGGCTCCCGATGAGGCGGTTTCATCCGCGGTCACGTACGTCTGATCCAGGCTCACCTGCGAGGGGTCCTCCTCTTGACTTTTCCCACTCATCTCAGTCCTTTCCTCCTCCTTACACTGCGTTTCCTCTGTAGAAACGTACTCCTCCTCCTCTTCATCATCATCATCATCATCATCATCGACCTCAGACTCGAGCTGCTCGAGGAACCTCTTGGTCACGTACTAGAAAGAGAATGATGTGTCACTGGCGGCACGATTGCCTCCCAACGGCCTTTCCACATCGAGTCCATTCTTTAAGGATGCAATTTTTTATTTTATTTATTTATTTTTATTTCTTTATTCTGAATTACCCAGTAGAATAATTACATCGTACCATTGTTTTGTTAAATTATCATTACAGTAGTGATCCGTGTTTTTAACATAGGAAATAGAACTTGGGGTGTTGTCCAAAAATAAAAAATAAATTTAAAGAAAAAGGTACAGACAATAAAACAAAAAATACAAATAGATTCCATAGAGACTCTATTCTATGTTTAGACAAAAGACGGGCGCCTAGAAGCGATATACTTTTTCCACTTTTCCCAGAATTCCATGTCTTGAAGTCTTTATGAAATAAAAATTTCATAAATAATATCATACCAGTTCTCAACAGATGGGGACAGATGCGATTTTTAACGTGCAATTTTCACACCGACTGTGTTTTTTGTCTAATCCCTCTGAAGACTCCCTGTCCACTTTTGCTTTAATTTCCCCTCAATGAGATTTCACCGTGTCTTTTTCACATCATTTTTTTTGTGAGCATGAAGGCACTTGGTTCATTCAGTCCCTGTGAGCTTCATCACCATCATTCTCCAGCCTTTCAGTTAAATTCCACCAGATCTTTTCTATAATATCCATGCTTTTAGAGGCAGCCTGCTGCTCGTCCTGTAAGCTCCTGATGAGCTGTTCTGCCCGGCAACCGAGCTCTGATTGGTCGGCCTGATTTTAATGCAGAACTTAGAACAGGCCCCGATTAAACATGTTACACAGCGTCGTGGTCCGACAGGTTCATGAAGGACGGCGCTAATATACACGCGTTCTTTTTCAAACCTTCACGGACGTCATTTGCACGAGTAAAAAGCAGACTCCGTGTGAAAAGGCCTTCATTCATTATACGCATAGTCCAGACCTGTACTCTATGTGGACTATGGACCAAAAGGTCAAGGGTTCAAATCCCACCTCTGCCAAGCTGCTACTGTTGGGTACTGGAGCAAGGCGCTTAACCCACAATTGCTTGGATTGTAAGACTATAAATTGCAAGTCGCTCTGGATAAGGGCGTCTGCTGTAAATGTATATGCAGAGTAGGGTTGGGTACTGGAACCTGGTTTCCGAACTGAATCTCTATTCCACCAAACGGTTCTATTAAGACATTTTATGCTTCAAAAATTTGCTCGGTACACCTTCCGGAAAGAAGTAATGACAAGAACCGAGATAAAGTAATTCATTTGGTGGCTTCTTCACGTTTCCAGGTTGTTAAAAGCCGGTATGTGAATTTCTGGCCTACCTTGATGGAGTTGAGGACAATCTGAAGGACAGATTCACCAGTGTAGGACTCCTGCAGATCAAACTCTGCCCTTAGATAGTGGAACAGTCCATTCATCACCCATTTCACCTGCACATCGATATGAAATGCATTTAAAGGTCTCAGCACTAAAGCTACAGCAGAAAGGGCTGAATGTCTTAAGCACACAGCACTGACAAACGCACAAACCTCACCTGAGCATCCACCTGTTCATCAGGCCGTTGCCGATCCCTCTCCAGCTCCTCCTGTCAATTCAAAGGTGATAAATGAAAGGCTGTTTTTTTTTTTTTTGGCTTTTTCTCTACACCAAACGTTACCCGTTTCTGCAGCTCAGTGATCATTCCTTGCAGATTTAGTCTCTGCTCCTCCAGCGCTACAGCACACCTCTCCTGCCACTCCAGCTCCAGCTGAACAGAAAGCCGGTACGGAAACACTGACCATCATGCATATGTCCCTTACATTTGAACATTTTAACACCGGCTAGGTTTGGGTGCGTGGGAAGATTTTTTAAAAGGAGCAGGAGCGGATTTGTTTGGGGACTTTTCCCTTAATAAATATGTACCCAACTCATAAGTAACCAAGGAGCCCTACACCAATGCATTGTGTGATTTTAAACAAATGGCTTGGAACCTTTAGTGTGATTGCCTATAGAGGCTATCCGAAAGTCTTATTTTTCTTCTTCTTATTATTATTATTCCAAATTTTTGTCAGGCTATGAACTACTGCAATTTGAAATATCGACCCTGTTCCAGCACCAGTGCGTCCGGTCTGGTTGGGAATGGTGTGCTTGTACAGGGCTTTTCGACTGGACTTAGTCCAAAATTTTCCCATAGGAAATGAATGGGCCCAATGTTAACGAATGGGGAAAAATAAAAATTGAAGCTATAGAAAAAATTTGGCAGCAGAGTTAAGGTCATAACGGAATAAAGTTTGTGATTTTGGCAATACTGGCCCTTGGGTGGTGGCTTTGGGGCCCCTCAAAGTCATGATTTGGCCCCTTTATTAACGAATGGGAAACATAGGGGCAATGACTAGAACTCAGTCAGTTTTCAACCTACGACCACGCAGGATTGGTCCCAGGTGCAATTTGAGGTGACCTGTGACACCCTTGGGGCCCCCGGCTGGGCACTGAGGCCCCTAGCAGGGCACTGACAACAAAAACTTGGTCAGTATTGGTCCCAGATGCACCCCAAGGAGACACGTGATGCCCCTCAGGCCTTTTATGTACACTCAGGTTCGACCATTGCAGAGGGGCAATTGCACTCGCTCTAGTTCTATTTGATTACTTTCCCAAACGCTATTGGAGGTGGATCGTTGCACTGGGGGTCTTTCCCGCACCTATGGCCGCTTTAAGATCACAGATTGCATTTCATTTCCCTACACGATCCAGTCATTCTCATCACCCATTTTCCAAAACTAGCTACACCCGCAGCCCGCAGCCTGCACAAAAAAATGTTAATTTCGTAGCATTTTCTCAACGCAAAGGAAATATTGCTGCTAAACCGCTGATAAAACCACACGGGCCGTCCCCGCACCTGCTCTCTGATGTGTGTTTCATGATGGACTCGGGCCCTCCTGAGCTGGTCGAGGAGCTGCTGCTTGTCCTGTTCAGCGGTGCCCAGCAGCTCCTCCTGCTCCATCAGAAAGCGCTCCCGTTCCTGCTGCCACTTCCTCTTCCTGTCTGACAGCATCTGGTACAGAACACGCATGAACGGGACACCCAGATCAGCCTTCCAGCGGAAGTCTGAATTTAAGAGTTATGTCTGAAAGCATCGATTGGTTAGAATGTTAATATTTAACAGAGATGCACCGAAAAGTAGGGCAAAAATGGTAAAAACCCTGCACTTTCTGCCAACATTTCCCCCTGCATGACTACATAATGAACTACTCAGATGTAGAGCTCGGTCTTTTTTAACAAACACCCCAGGCAAATTAGAGAAAATCGTTTCCAAGACTGAGGACTAAACACCATTTTAATTATTCGACCAAGGGAAGTGCTTCAACAGAAGACCAAATTGCTGAGTTATTTCACTACCAATACTAATTAAGACCTAATAAATGACTAACACGGACCAGCCTCCCTTATATACCTGCTCAAGACTATCGTTGTCCATCGTCAGGTCTCGGATCTCCTCGTCCATGTGTTTCACAGCCAGCTCCAACTTCCTGCTCTTCTGTTTCTCCGCCCTCCACTGCTCCTGAAAGTGCTCCACCTCACGACCCAACTCTACACAAGGGTGTCATACGGACTGTCCAAATGAACTGCTCTAATCACATTTTTGCTGTTTAGCTTCTTTAGTTCTGAGTCGTGTCCTAAATGGTCCCTTACTCACTGTTCCCTACATTCCATATTCAACATATAGCACTCAAAGCCTAGGGAACAGAACTGAACGATTTGGGACACTTCCTTATACGATTCTAGAACAAACTATCTGTTATGGCAAACGTGGCCTAGTCATTATAAGCTACATTTATGTGGTCATTTGGACCTCATACACTTTAAACCTTTAAATCCCGTTACCCTTAGCATCTGGAACCTTACACGTCAAAGACAGCAGTGTCGGTTTATGACAAACCAAAACGCTCTTGGTCAGAATCTCAAGACTGATCACTGCAAAACCGAACTCGTACCCAAGAAGAATTCCTCTACCTTCCATCTGAGCATCCAAGTAGCTGATCTGAGTGCAGCGCCTCTGGACTTCCAGCAGGGCAGCATTTAACCTGGCTTGTAACTCTGTCACCCTCTGCTGGAGACGGCCTGCCTCCTGCTGCAGCTCACACACGCTGGATGAAGCGGCACCCAGTTCTTCAGCCAAACACGCCTAAGGAAATAAGACTGAGCTCAGTGCCTTATTCCATCAGATGCGTTAGGGTCCGTGGCACTGCCGTACAGCGAGATAGAGACAATCCACTGTAAATGAGGCTGAGCTCTAGCTTACAAATGGTCCAATGATAAGAGTTCAGAGTACCATTTTGCTGGTCTTATGGTTTGGGAACATTTGTTAAAATACAGAATAAACATAAGATAAATATATAAATAAAAGTCAACCAAATATAAAAAGTGCTTTGTGGATGCCTTCTGGCATTTAACCTCAATTTCTTTTCATTGGTTTGGGCAGTGAAACTTCTCCAAACTGGCAAACGTCCTTTAATATCTGTCCTTTTGCAACTACCTTACATTAAACAACCCTGTTATGATGTCCTGCACACACCGAGTTCACAATTCAATATTCTTAACAAAAAAAAGTTCCTTTATTTCTGAAGTGTAAACAATGCACATTTTCTTGTACAAGCTTTTAAACAAAAACGACACTTTAGTCCCTACAATTAACAAATGACTGAGGTTTAAATTGTAAACCAAACGTTCTTTTCTAGCGTTATCATATATTAAATAAAGTGAAAATACTGTATTTTTACTTCTGAAGAAAAACGATTAAAAACAGTTTACTTTTCTTGTATAAAAATGTAAACAAAAAGTCCCCTGCAACTAAAAGCAAATGGGAGTGTTAAATAATGCTACTGTACTGGGCTATTGCAACAATTTCTCCAAATTTAAATAACAACGCCATCATGAATTGAAAAATCAAATTCAGTCCACTGCAGAATGGAAGGCATTCATTCCCTCAACATAAAAGTTCAGGAATGAGGCATGGTCCGCCCTCTGCTGTTCAAAAAATACAAGTGCAGAAAGCAAAGTCCCACCCCTAGTGAGTTACATGTTTTATTTCAGTTAGTTTTCCATGATGAATCTACTCCAGCATTTCCCGACCACTGTGTGAGAAATCATAAGGCGTGCCGTGAAAGATTATCCAGTTTCTCCTGATGGGTACTCAAAGCCAGCAGGGTATACTGACAGGCAGAACAATTACATTCTTCCACTAGAGGGCAGTAGGATATTAGCTTTGTATTCAATTAAACGGCCCACTTTTCACACGAAGTAAACTGACGAAGTAAAGTGACATTTTTATTTGGTGGTGTGCCTTGAGATTTTCCTAATGTGAAATATGTGCCGTGGCTCAAAAAGGTTGGGAAACACTGATCTAGCCTTCATGAAAATCCATTCATTTTACCTCAGTTATTGATTGCTGGACATCAGATACCGACAGTAATCATCATTCGTACTAAAATACCTTTTCCTTTTCCGCTTGAAGCAGTCTGGCATGGTTGTACTGAATGCTGCTCCGTAGAACTTCGTGTCTCGGTTCCAGCACCAAGCTGCTGTGCTGTGTGTATCTAATAGACACAGGCACACACACAGGTTTCTTATAAACTAACAGCAGCATACATCAGTGACCCAAACATTAAAACGACCAGGTCCATAACAATGTTTAGTTCAGTGTTACGCTTTAAATTAAGGTCCAGTTCCAGTAGGGTCCCCCTTATGGACAACTGCAGGTAATCACTACCCTGGAACAGTGGTCACCACTACGAGAACAGACTGGTCATTTACCGACTAATATTCCCCAGAGCTCAGCATGCCCTATTGTAAGGAGATGATCATTATTACTACTACTCATGTTTATTCCCCTGTCCAGTTAAAGACGCCGACTCAAAAAGGCTAGACAAAATCAGTCACGGTGTGAACTACGATTGCTCTGGTCAGGGACATACTGAATTAAAGAAAAAGAAAAAAAAAAAAAAGGATTTTGCAAACCGTGCCTCTGTTCAATCAGCTCTCCTATTTTTTGGCTCTGTTCTTCCACTTGGGAGTCTTTCTCCAGAACCTCCTTCTTCAGAGCAACATTTTCCTGCAGAGCAGTCCACATACACCTCTTAAACAATCCCACATTCAGAACTTCACCTGGCGTTCCATGATACAAACCACACCTGAATGATTCCTTTGATGTTCTGCAAGACCATGGCTGTTTCTAATGACACACCCGACAGGCCACTAGAGCAGACACCCTGTTTATGAAGTTCATCCACCTAGAAGAGAAAATGACTTGAATAACACGTGTTCAGTCCACATAACTTGCACCGAACGTCCCATTCATGAATAAATACAATCGTTGCCGATTTCAACTCGTCCTCCGAAAGAAAAGTTATACCTTAGAAATCAAGCAGTCGACTTTGTCGTTCACCCTCGCCACAGCTAATCGGATTTCAGTGTTATGTTGCCGTGCTTCAGTTATCAGCAAAGAACCGAGATCTGGGACTGAAAAATTAAGAAGTGTATGAAAACGAACTATAATTATTACTGAATTAGCAGGAGGCCATCCACAACACGTCCAGAGACACACAGCAATGGATTAGAAACTGCTCACAAACTACAATGCAAGTGGAATATTGGGAATGTACCATTCAACTTCTTTTATAATATCCAACGAGAAAGTGTACAGTCTGAGAAATACATTCATGAAAAGGAGCTCAAGACCCAATCATTCTCATGAACATTGAGATCAAACATAAACAAGCTCCTCCTCGCACAACTTTGCAAACGTAGCATTGTCAGGACTGTACCAACACGACTCTCCTCTCATCTAGAACGTTTACATTCCGAGTTGTTAAGAGAAGAGTTGAAGCCGTGGTCCTCGATTACACGACCAGCGTTACCGACTGAGTTTTCCCCTCACTGCATTTGACACAAGCATTTCAATTGACAGTCCTAGTCCATTAACTTACTATAATTACATACAGTACACAAGAACTGAAAACACAAACATCCACAGAACATTCGAATGCTAGATTTAAACCCTTTTACTTACTCAGGTACGGTGCGTGTTGGACTGGAAAGTTTGACATAAAAGTTGGAATCTGTGACGTAGAATAAGCCTTTGAACAAAGAACAATGGTTAGAGAGAGCAAGGTAAAACAAGCTGCACTTCCCAGCATCACACAACGTACTATTTTTCTGTTTATCGCACTGTCAAATAAAGTAGCAACCAATTAAGTGTTCATTCTTCAAGTCTGTATTTAATGCATCATAAAATGCACTAAAAAGCATTGTGCTTAAATGCATAGTCCTGGTACTGCGTGAGCTTGACATAGTTATTTAATTACATCCAATGAATAATCTATAACACAGAAGCTCATAGCACTTTTCCATTTAAGTAGGTTTTCTTTAAAAAACTTGTGAATCCGGCCCCAGTTCTTTACATTCTATCAGACGTACATGTGTTAAAGAATCGTTCGGTGAAGGCAAGAAGTGTACAACTTTGTGCGTCATTAGTTCAGGCAGACTGCGTTTAAGACGCTGATGACAGCCAGAATATTGACCAGAGCTGACTGGCACCTCATGAGGGCTGTGTGAAGGTGTTGGCTCCGGGTGCTGAATGGTCACGGCTTTTGAGGAGGCAGACTGCGCAGATAAAGAGGACGGCCCTGATGGACCAGACTCTCGGCCTTCCTATCCACACAGACAGGACAGGACAGAGGCACGTCTCAAAGGGTGCGATTAGAGCATATTAAACTCCAAGCTAGAAAGATGGCATTATAGTAACTCCTAAAAAATTAACCATAAAGAGAGAAGAGAGCCGAGACTGAGGGGAATTCCTGTCATTCCCTTTTTATTCACTTGGGTTCTTACCTCCGTTTCAGAGTTACTGGGCTGAGCTGCTGCGGCCCCTTTGAGGAAAGGTAATGTGGGCCGGCCCATTTTAGACATACGAGAGATGAGCTTCGCTTTGGCTGGATCGGGACTCTAGAGCGGATGACGGAACAAAAGTGGAGAATTATTATGAATGAAACGCTTATCCTCAACTGGCACGGATTACGTCAGGGCAGTATCTGCTAAGGCTTGGGATGCTCCAAAATCAAGCAAGCATGACTACACTAAGCTACGCTTACACTGGAGTCCCATGTGTGCGCCCGGGAAGGCATCCTGTCCGTAAGATGCAGCCAACCGCTGGGACTCAAACCTGGGTCCTCATGGCCTATTCTATTAGACCGCTGCCTCCCGAGTGGCACATCACACAAACCATTTTCCGACATTTTGATCACCACTTTCTGGTAGAAATTCTAACGCTTGTCTAAAGCTCCATGGCTCACCTTTGGAAGCTCATTTACCGGGCTGTGCTCATCCTGGGAAGCTCCGTCCCTATAGATTAAACAGTCATCAAGTTGTGTAAACATGATTGAAATAATCCAGCTATTTAAACAGAGTTACAAGAGCTGAATAATTCATTCTACTAAGTGATCAACTGGATTGGACAAACCCTGGGTCAGAGGACATGTTGGTGGCAGGCGGGGCAACGCACTCAATGATTTTGTGGTCTAGATCATGAACGGAAGATGTACTGAACGAATTGGAAGATCCCCAACGTGAGCTCTCGTCATATTTGGGGCATTTCACCTAAAGATCATGATCATATCAAGCACAAAATAGCAAATATCAGTTAGCTGCAGTGAAGACCACAATGTCCTTACAATAAACATACAGAGGAAGCTCAGGATTCATACAATATTGCAGAAAAATCTGAAAAAAATTCAAACGTTAAGAGGTGCTCAAATTCCGAGGTTCCACTGTATAAGGAAAAAAACAGGAATAGTTTCGCTCACCCTCTGAATCTCCACCTCAAACACCAGCGCGCTGGTGGGGGCATTGTTTGGAATGGCTTTTGCCTCACCGTTCATACTGGGTGGAATAATTATTAGACGCCGACCCCCTTTTTGCATTCCTAACATCTCCTTTTCCCAACCCTAAACCAAAGATGAACAAAAGCAGAGAATAAGAGGACAGTCTTCTATTGGACAAAGCTCATTTTCATCATTCAGTCCAAATCACTGCATGAAAACGTACGCATGCAAAACATCTTTACTGATTAAATCAACATCTCACCCACAAAGCCTTTCCACATCCCAGCCTCACTTTCTGGAGCTCGTCTTTTCCTACAGTAGAATCAAACAACTGAAAGAGAGACAGATCTCCTGCTGTAATAAAGCTCCAGTAGTATGGAGCCCACAGCAGTGAATCAATCAGCCACTTAATTTCAAACTGCATGTTGCTTTTTTATATGAGGCAGGCATGACTTGGCCTAGTCCAACTAGAAGGATCACGAGATGAAGCTCAAATCAAGATTACACATGGATTAAAAAAGTTCTACTAGCCTAAATGCGCTCTTATTTCTATGGTGTATTATTATTCTGCTGTATTTTCAATTAATACAGAAATTAGTTTGGTGCTTCTGTTTTGTTCTGTTTACAAACATTCATGGTCCAGCCTAGAAAAATCATGGTTTGATATTTTTCCCAGCTCATCCATGCCTACTGGATGAATGGAACATAACTAGAAAATACACGATAGTGAAGACTGCACCTGTCCAATGGTGTGATTCTGAAGCAGCCAGCCAGAGAAAGCCATCTTTACTGTGTCCCCCATCACTATAGCATGTCCCTCTCCATGGACCAAGTCCTGGGTCACTGGAGTGTCCAGGCAGGGCTGGCTGTTCCACCTGGCTATGCACACCTGACAAAGCAGGAGAGCAAAAGAGAGTCGGAATCATATTACAGAAAGGAAGGGGGACTGTGGTGGCCTAGCGGTTAAGGTACTGGACACTGGACAAGAAGGTCGAGGGTTCAAATCCCACCTCTGCCAAGCTGCCACTGTTGGGTCCTTGAGCAAGACCCTTAACCCACAATTGCCTGGATCTGTTGCTAAGACTGTATAATTGCAAGTCGGTCTGGATAAGGGTCCCCAGCCTCAAACGCTATAAGACGGTGGGGAAAACTATAAAATATTTAGGAATATTCAGTCAGTCACTAGTCACGAATCTGAAATAGTCACAATTTTTTAGTTTTAAAAATAAATCAAACTACTACCCATTATATTAAATCTCTCCATCAATTGGAATATTTGCTTTAAGCTTTAAGAACGGCAACAAATGCGTAAAAATACGAGTTGTCAAACTGTCCAATTAGCTGTTTTCGTTCCAGGATAGGAGGGTAATAAGGCCAAGTCAACTTAGACGTCAACTGAGAGCTGAATCAACCAATCAGGTTTGGACTGCTTCACTTTCAGAAGAGAAAACAGTAGCTCCCAAACCTTTAAGCCTTAGACATGGCACAGGAAAGGGACTTTATGGCAGATCTCATAACATAAGCAGATACATCAAAAGACAGGCTACATGATGGTGCTTTTAAGCAATTTGCAAATAAAGCTCAAAGCATACACATTGTTTTTAAATACAATCATTATTCAAATCATTATGGGGCATTGGTTGGGTTTCCTGTTGAGCCGTGTGTTTTAACAGAGAGTTCTGACTTTGTAGAGGGCATCTATGGGTAGGGAATAGCACCGGGTCATCTTTTCAGCTGCTTTTTCAATACCTGGGGATCCAATAATGTGTGAGGCGGCCTGCACACTAACTACTAACAATCATATACACAGAAAAATGAAAATCTCAGATCACCTGTTTATAGAAATCGATTCGATCATTCTCCGACTCAAACTTGAGAGACCAGCTCTGCTGCTGATCATCATAGAGCGCCGTGTAGTTACCGGACTGAAGCTGTGAAAAGGACAGACATTATCCTGACAGCAACGATGCTACGAAAAAGAAACGATAAGGGAAGATGACGATATTACCGTGAGGATGAATCCATGGTGGATGTGTGCGGTAGCCATTTGCTTCTGCTGACTGCCATAGAGCAGCACCTTATACTGCAAGAAGGGACATCAGTCGCATTTTCAAATATGATACACACGTGTCGCATCTTATTTATCCTTAACATTAGTGTCCCACCTCTTTTGTCACATGGTTTCCCAAAATGGCAGCACCCAACTTGCCTCGACTCACGTACTGGCCGTTTACACTGAAAATTCATCTTGTTAAAGAAGCCACAGCAATGACGCAACATTAAAATGGCCAGACAAATCCACAAGAGTTTACAGTCATATATACTCACAAGTGAAACGCATGGACTGCAGCAGCCAATAGGACGGCTGGGCCGGGGGCTGGTTTCAGATCAGGCAGGCCTAAACAGTTGGAACCACACGTCAATGTTTTGTATGATATTTATTAATTAATAATATATTGAATACACTATTGTGTACCAAGGGTGGAAAGGGCCTTTTTGGGTTGCTTAGGAGCTGTGAACCGGAAGGAAGGACTTCCATGACTCTCAGTCCGGTCCATGGCAAAGAGAGACGCCAGCTTTGCCCTGAGATTTCGCACATGGAGACAGAATATTTTAACCAAATACCTAGCATATAAGCAATATTACAAAACAAAGCTCTGGGTCAAAATACTGACCACTAAAATCATTGATATAACACCTGTGATCTTACAAGAACTGAACACTGTATTAATGTGCCAAGGTTTTAAAACCAATACACTTAGCAGTTGCAGCACATTACAAATACAAAGTTGAGTTCCGGTTTACTGGACGTGGATGATAATGTGGTTAACTTCCAAAGCAAGGATAAAACACAAACAAGATTCACTTGCAACAACAAACTCCCAAGGCATTACCACTCCTTTAAAAAGAAAGCAACGTCTTGCTCCTATATAGTTTTCCAAGAGGAGGAGGATTTCCATCTCGGTGGGCTCGAAATTGATCGTACTAACCCTTGTACCTCCATCCACAGATAGTCCGTGTCCCATACAGCCGCCATGTGCGGCAGCTTTCAGTCGCTACTCGAGTCACAACGCAAGAACGGCTTTTATTTCCATCCGTCTTTCAGTTCTGCTTCGTGTTTGTGTGGACTGCAGTCAGTGGATCGGCTTCAAACTGACAGCCTTGTAATAACTTGCATGTGAGAGAAGTTAAATACAGCAGTTTTGCCCTCTATTAAGAACACACGCTCCACCTATAATGGATGTCCAGAGACAAAAACAAATACAGCTACATACAGGTCTGAACTTTGACTTTTGTTTAACTCCATTTACACTGACACGACTTATCTCTAGGACAAGAGTTAATCAAGAGCACTTTTTAAACCATGCAAACAAGACCTGATCACACGTGCGGTCTGGAAAAACATGCAATAGTCACAAGGTGCAAGCCTACATGGATCCACGGCTATAACAGAGCACCGAAAGTCCACCCGTGGACCAGAAGGCAAACACTGATGGAGTGTTTCATGATGCACAATTTGTATTAGGCATATAAAGTTGTTTTTTTAAACAGATAGCTAAGAAATAGTGATGTGTTGGTCGCGACCGATCCGGCTCCAAGAGCCGGCTCTTTGAAATGAACGACGGGAGCCGGTTCCTGATTGTGAGCCGATTTATATATATTTTTAATTTATTATGCATTTTGACACATTGCTGCTTATTGCACTTCTGGTCAGATGCTAAACTACATTTCATTGTGTTGTACTTGTACATGTGTAATGACAATAAAGTTGAATCTAATCCAAAAAAAATGTGTATATACAAATCTTTGTACACAAAGATGAGATCCTTGGTTTTTTTGAATGCCAATCCTCATTAAAAACTGTAACCTGGATGCTGCTTTTTCTTTTTTTGCACATATTCATTTATATTTTGTTGATGATATCTTGTTTTCCTGTATAAAGTTGCAAATTTACAAATAATACACATAATCAGAGACCTGAGACCAGATTGGATCTGTAATTGAGATGGGTCTTTGTTTTTTGTATTTTATAATTTATTTTACTGTGTTCCATTGTGAGTATATAAATAAAAAACATATTAATAATAATAAACATTGGATATTATGTGTTTTTACATTAGTAATTCATTTTACACATAACGTGGTAATAAATTAAGCTACTCTGGCTACTCTCTGAAAAGAGTCGGAATTCCCACTACTAAGAAACAGTATAACACAGTAATATTTTCACATCTTAACCCCAATTATCCTGATTCCTGAAGCCTGGTTAGAATACCCAGTGCAATAAACCGCACTAAAAAACTGTCTGCTTATTTTTGTTTGGTTCTCCACCAACAAAAAGTAACGTTTTTCTGTACAAAATTCACTTACGTTCCGATTAATCGGGACACTTTTCAGCAAACCGTATAATCCATCAAAACATAAAGATGGGACCAGGTTCCTGGTCAGGGTCGTGGGAGCTCCAGAGAACAAGGGCAAAGTATACAGGAATCCAGGCCATGGCAGGGCTAGGGAGGGATAATCTCTTTGGTGTCCTTCTCTCCCTCAGAGGGATTGGGACAGTTGTTTAGATAACGTCAGACGTTCATATTTAAAACACTACTCAATGTCCATTCTGCAAATTAGTCAGCCTCTCACTCGTGCAACGGTTTTATTATAAAAATCAATAAGCAAACTAAATGCATCGCTACCAATTCTCCAGGTTGTGCACAGGAACCGATCAGCGCGCGCGACCCATTTACTCTCCCGTACTAGATAGCGCTGGTGTCCAGAACACTGTGACGGTGTTTAGGCGCGTTCATTTTCCATTTTCCATTGTTACCACTCCATTAACTACTTAAGACTATTAATACTGGACTTTAATTTAAACTGTTCTTGGTCAAAACTAAAACTAGGGTTCGAAAGGCAGGTAAAACTTTTCCACAGGCTTTAATAAGCCTTTAATAAGGGTGCCGTGTAACTGCCGACAAAAAAGCGTGCGAAAACCTCAACAGTCAAAATATTAAAATATATAACATAAAACAAGAGCACAATTAATATAAAACACAAACGATAAAAGTCAAAGCCGGAGTTACACAGCACTGCGTACGGAACACTGTGATTTTACTCTAACTTTCGCTCAAACAGTGTTAAACGAAACAATTCCACAATATTACAGTTAATATAATATTAAACTTTGGACAATCATGTCACTAAGCCAGGCTTACCCGCTTCTAGGAGCCAAAAAATCTCCGTCATGATAGTCAGGAAACAAATCTTTCATTCCTCTCATATTCAGGTAACCAAACAAACCGCCGCACGGAGAGACTGAGGCGCGCACGTGCACAAACATGGCTAATTAGCGCGCGTACCTAAGTGACGTCACGTTATCAAGCACGGCGAGCATGCGCACAAACCGATTTAAGCCACAGCTAACGATTTTCTTTATGTCTTTATGTTATATGTCTATACGTTATAAAAATATAAAACGCTTCCGTTGGTATACTTTATATATCAAATATTGTGTGTAAACATGTAATTAGTAGCTCTTCACTGTATTATTATAGATATACCTGAAATAGACTAAATTATTTACATTTACAGCATTTAGCAGACGCCCTTATCCAGAGCGACTTACAATTGGTACAGTCTTACAATACAAGCAATTTTGGGTTAAGGGTCTTGCTCAAGGACCCAACAGTGGCAGCTTGACAGAGGCAGAATTTGAACCCTGGACCTTTTGGTCCATAGTCCAGTACCTTACCCGCTAGGCTACCCCAGCCCCACATTATGCTTTTCTGACCAAAGAACTCAGAACTCCAATGTCTTTCCACTGTGTTTTTTTAACTTAGTATCTTTCTTATTCATTATTTTACATCAAAAATGCTTAATATAAACATTTTCGTCAAGTTTTTGAAGTCCTATAGCTATCGAAGCACCACTTATCCCGTAACGCCAGTGATATATCATAGTGACAAAGCAAAGGCATTTTTTTCCATGTTATAATCATGGTCAGAGTCACAGGTGCCCATTCCCGGGAAGAACGCATGGCACTGCCATAAGCAGGACCATTAGTAGCTGTTGCAGTGCCAAGGATGATCCTGTGACCAGTGTCCACTCTCATAGACACATCCAGTTGTGCCTCTGTGTGAAGGCTGAAGTCACAGCCAGGATTCAAACCCAAGACCATGTGGTGGTGGGCTGGCATATTAGACTACTGTGCCACCCAACTGCTTAAACGAATTATTAAAAAGGCAAAGCATCCCTATTACCTGCTTATCCTGGTCAGGGTGGGTCTGGGAAACCTGTAATGAAGAAGACTAAGTGTAATCAGCTGTAGTTAAGAAATGCAATTATTCACAAATACAGTTCCCCTAAAAGCAATGTGCTTCAACACAATATAAAATGAGCATACAAAATGCACTCTGTGCAATGTTCTGCTGGGAAACCATTTGTCCTGGCATTCGTGTGGATGTTATTTTTGTCATATGTGTGTATATATGTATTTGTTTTTTCTCTATCTACTCCTGACAGTACAGTAAGCTACACACCTACATAAAAGCTGTTCAGAACTGGTTTGAGAAATGGGCTCCACATTCCCCAGACCTCATTCTGATAACGCATCAGCGAGACGCGCTAGACAAACAAGTCTGATATGTGGCTGGTTTGGCAATTCAAATAACCAAAAATCACTAGTTTGGAGTGTCTGCATACTTTTGGTAAGCACTGACAACATGATCTTTTCTGTAAGAAGCCAGATCTTTGATTTGTTACTACACTAATTTCTAATCCAAATTTAGTCGATTGGTTTCATACCACAGTCCCAAGTACACGTTTACAACAATTTCCCTTTTATTGTTGAACATGACATCACATATCAATTTCTTTTGCATTAGAATGATCATTTGTAGTCATTTTGGCAAATAAAAGAATCATAAATCGCACCATTCGTTACTTACAGCTAAATAAGAGCCAGCATATAGTGCTATAGATTTACACTGAAAGTGTTAAATAATATTTACATACACTTCTGTACAAATGAATGTGCAAAGGATTTAAAGAAAATAAGTAGTATTTATGCCTCTGTATAATAATCTTAATCAAAAGACAATTCAAATCTCATGCATGCACACACACACACACCCACACTCGGTGAAACAGAAGGACAGCAACAGGTTACAAATCATTTTCTACTTCATCCCAAATGACAGGTCTGATGGACTTCTAAGTGCACTGATTGGTTTAGACTGCATGTTAATGGATGTAAACGTTAGTTGGCGTCACACGGTTCGAGCACCTGGATGCACCTCACAGACAGCAGGTCTGATCTGTGCCAGGCATTAGGCGATACTCCAAGCTCTGATCGGATCAGGATCAAAACAAAAAAAATTCTTTAAATTTAAGTACATTAAGTTAGCAAGTATTAATCTGTCACGATTGTTTCTGTATGTGTCAGAATAAAAGCCCCATGCAGGAATACAGTACTCTTGCACTGGTCTTAGTTTTGTGTATTTTACTAAGTTATAGTTCAATTTATTTTGCAGCTGCATTACCTACCTGCATGTTCCTAATTCTTTATTTTGCTTTGGTGATAGCAGTGGTTCTCAAAGTGGGAAGCATGCCCCCCATGGGTGGCATGGAGATGTTGGAAGGGGCACAGCAAGGCAAGCGAATGCTTTTGGACAGTAAAATTTAAAATACATAATGCATGTCCCTTGCAATAATTCCAATATAAAGGTAATTTGTCGCTTTATTCTGTTTGGTTCAATAAGAAGTTTGTACTAACTGCAACATTTCAAATATTCTTATAGACAGAGTTGGAGGACCAGTGGGATATAGGATTGTTTTTTACAGCGAGATAAATTCAAAATATTGGATTGGTACTCAGAACTGGGCGAGAATTGGAGTTCAGGTATTGGAAGACAAACTGCGATTAGTACCAAGTCTATTGGGAAACAAATTTGAATACTCCCTTACACGCTTTGCCCATTTCTGTGCCACGGCAGATTCCATCCCATAATCACACTCCATCTCAAGGTGCGAGAAATAACAGACTGAACATGGTCTTTCTTATAAAAGTAACTACTAAAAAGGGTATTTTGCATTAAAAGGTGTCGTTCTGGTAAACGCAAAGGCTCTGCAACCCTCCATTAGAGAATTATAAAATAAAATGAATTATATGATAAAGTGAAAATTGCGTTATGAAATGATTAAAAAGTACTAAGTGCATTCTGTTGGTTTATATTGTTTATACTGTCAATTAATAGCGATCAACGTGATTCATATTTTAAACAAACAACATAAACATGACTGAATTAGTAGCCATCATGGCTGGCAGTTACAACCAACTCAATAACTCACAGAGTGCGTTTCCATGCACTTAATAATCCGATAACTGCAGAAAATCTGATTTTTGAGTGTCCATGCACTTGGGTAATCAGATAATGGGAAACCTCCGGGTTTCTACTTTGCAACTCGCCAATAATTGCACAGAAATGTGAGACATAAACTTCTATACTAAAATTCTTCAGTGTTTCAAAGTCTCCCCAAAGTGTTCGATAGCCGTTCCGCTGCCTTGAATTCTGTGGAGCGTTCAATTCCAGGTTTTCTGGTTAAGACATCGGGTAACTGGTCTACATTCTACGAGTAATCCGATTACCGGGATAAAATCCGGCTCTCTCTATCAGATTTCTTACTCTGATTTCGAGATCGGAGCCGATTAATCAGATACCTGCAGAAATCCGACGATGACTGGATTATTAAGTGCATCTAAACGCACTCGATTATGTTTCTTCAAATGCCCGTCTCAGTCAGAGCAATTTCAGCCATACGATTTTGGAGAACAGAGCTCATCTCTTCAGCATTAAAGGCACAGGATTCGCATCACCAGGATAACCATCCTCACAGCCTGGCTTTGGGGGTCTGCTCCAGCAGGCTCTTCATATCCAGCAGAGCGCCCCCCAGGGCTTCGGCCAGCCGCGTGGCGTTGGTGTCCGCGCAGCTGTTGAAAGCCGAGACGGCGAAGTTGATGTGTTGCTCCATGGGGTTGTAGCAGACGCCGTAGCCATCGGGTACCACCGGGCCGAAACACATCACGCAGTCGGTTTTAGCCGGGACCTGGAGCGAGGGGGAGAGAGGAGGTCGGAGACTTTGCGCTCAGGTTAGCACATGGTGAGTAAAGGTCAGCTGGTCGTACCTGGCTGGTTGAGAGTCTGTAGTGGTTGGCTGCAGCGTACGACGGGTCCTTGAAGATATGAGGCGTGGCCGATGACTCTTCTATAGCCAGCAGCTTCAGGCCAAGCAAATGTCGGTCGATGGCTTGTCCACGGATTGCCTACACACACACACACACACACACACACACACACACACACACACACACACGCAGTTGGTACACAAGTGTGGCGGTCCCGTGTGGTGCTCAGCATCTTCCTTGAGCATAAGATGGTACAGCAGATCCAAAGCTGCACCGAGAGCTTAACAGATCATATCAAACACACCTGCTAATACACTTCTAGTAGACAAAAACAGAGGTACCACTCACCATGTCTGTGTAGGCTCTGTGCGCCTTCACCGCCTTCTCCAGCAGGATCACCTTTTCCGAGTTCTGTCAATCAAACCACACTTAACTACGCAGAAGTACTAGAAGTACTTTAGTTTAAGTTATTCCCATGCTACTTTGGCAGCAAGCCTTTTTCATCCCAGCAATCCCATACATCCATATCGAATACATGACATTGTTGTAGCCTAGAGGTTAAGGTACTGGACTATGGACCAGAAGATCCAGGGTTCAAATCCCACCTCTGCCAAGCTGCCACTGTTGGATCCTTGAGATTGTAAGACTACCAATTGTAAGTCGCCCTGGATAAAGGCTTCTGCTAAATGTAAATACATACAAATATATTGGGCTCATCTTGCCGGACTTCAATGATCTGCTCCTAACATCTTGGTGCCCCATGGTGGGTCAGCACCTTGGCTGCTTGGCATCACAGTGATAAGGTCCTGGGTTCGATCCCAGGTGGAGTCTGCCTGTAAACCCAGTGTCCGGGTGGGTTTCCTCCCACAGTCCAAAGACATGTGTGCTAGGTTAACTGGCGTATCTAAAATGCCCCTAGTGTGTGTATGTGCCCTATGATGAATTGGCGCCCTGTGCTGCTGGCTGGGCACCGGCTGTCCCGCGACCCAGGATCGGGCAGATAAGAAGTGGATGGTTTTAATGTTATGGCTGATTGGTGTGCAGTATATAATCACTTAAGGGAAGGATTCGTCTGTGGTCCATTTCAAACTAATAAAATGAGAGGAGCTGATCAGAAGAGCTAACCTGTTTGGCAGGGTCGTCCATGGCTCGGGCAAAGTTGGCAGAGTCGATGGATGCAGAGCGGATGGTGTCGGTTCGGCCCAGTCTGAACATGCGTAGGGAGGCGCTCTCATACGTGGCACAGCAACGCTTGTACATCCTAGCAGATCAAAAGAATTAGTAGCAGCTGTACTTAGGACTCATGTCTTTAAAAATCCTCCAAGATTGTTTATTTGGTTTAAAGAACATCGCCTTCCGCATCAATGGCCATTTACCCACAGACACGAGGCTACATCGACACAATGTCCTTGGACTCTGAGAGGGCACCTGTGCACCCGGAGTAAACGATATGCTAGTTTTTTAGACTGCTGGACCACCTGAATGCCTTCAGGTTTTTATTTAAATGTATTCCCCACTAGTCTAAACGTGCCCTGGATGGGACGCCAGTCCATTGCAGGTCCACAGGGGTTGCTGCAGCAGTCCTGAAGGATGAATCTCCCATTTTTTCCACACACCCTCAGGCACAGCCAATCTTACCCATACGACACCCAAACCAGTCACCCCAGTGGTGGACTGGCAAACTGTCGCTGTGCCATCTGAGCACAGATTAATGAAAACGAACCCATTTCAAACGTTGCCGAATGAAGCGTTAAAGCTCTACCACACAGGCTTCAGTTTCCAAACCAGACAATTGCTTACTAATGAGATAGTGGAGACTTAAGAGGCTCACCTGTAATAAGCTAACTGTAGTGCGGTCTGAATAAATGCATCAGGACTCATCTTAAAAGACTTGGGAACATTTTTACCAAAGTGGGAAAACACAGTGACTTTCACATCCAAGTCTTGAACCATTCTGCAAGACAAAAACTTTACATAAGGCATTCAAGTCCACATTAACAATAAATGTACATTGTGTCTGAACATGGCTTCCAATTTTATAACAATTCTGGGTTTGTAGTTGTTGAAAGTAAGACATCTTCAACGTACATGCGCATAAGTAAAGGACATGGTGAATATCTGGCACCATCTGCTGGTTAAACATCGGAATTTGCGGTATTAGATGAAGTACGCTAGACTTGTGTAGATTTTCTGCTATGGATTTTATTTTAAAAAGCCGCAATATTAAATAATATTGATTATGTGAAAACTAAAAACGCTAACTATTACGCCAGTAATAGCATGTGGAACCCAACTGACTGAATTACACACGCAAGTCTTCTAACTGCTTCCATTGGGTTGGATATAAATGCGTCTGGAGCACACAAACACACTTTTTTGTGACCTTATCAGGATAAAATCCTGATACTCAAGACGCTTGAAACGACCTAGAGTAACTTGGTCTAAAACACTTACAAGAAGTGCTGTGGAATAATATATTTATTATAAAATATATTTGGTCAAACAGTGCCTCCTGGTGGGACATATAGGTAATGGTATACAGTTGATCCATTTCAGGCCCTATGAAAAAATTACACTGGGCCCCTAGAAAATAAAAATAACATATAAATCAGACATAAAAATACAATAATACATTTTTAGGTCTCACATATTCATATGCTGCTTGGCATCCTCAATGTCCTTCTTAATCTCCGGTGTGATGTTGAAGTGCAGTTCCTTAGGCATGGGCAATGGAGTCATGGGGGTACGAACCAGCTCTGACTTCTTCCTGCAGCAAGAGGCCAAATTCAACACCTGCCATCATCAGCAGGGCTAATATAGGATACGGAGTCTTTAAAAACTGAAAATGCTCCGTTACACACTGCTACTTACGTGTACTCTACCACATGGTCAATCAGCGACACGATTGGTGGACCTTCGGCGGGGGCGTGTTCATAGATCACCCCGCAAGACCCGTCTTCACCAATTATAAACTATATAGAGAAAACAGCAGCTATGTATGAAACGACATACTGCCCCAGATCTGCCCCAGTGTCAGTGCTGGAGTATTTTCAGTCCAGCATTGACACTGAGGTGATTTAAAACTCCAGCAGCACTGCTGTGTCTGATCAGCTCAACACACCCCAACACACCTGACCATTAGGGAACAGAGATTGTAGAGAAACAGGTGGACTACAGGCTCTAATTGTAGGACTACGAAGTGCTTCTATATGGTAAGTGGAACCGATACGATGAGTGTAGAAACAAGGAGGTGTTTTCTAATAAAGTCATACTAACCTGAAGTGTCTTGTCGAACCAACGGTTGCCACTGTTCCATCGGCTTCCCCCTCCGTGCAGCATCTGTACAGCAGCTCGTGTGCGATACAGCCCGTCTGAAACTTGGGGCATCGGGGCATCCAGACACACAGTGAAGATGCTCTTCTGAATCGCCAGGACCGACTCCTTATTCGTTTGGTCTGAGCACAATGTAAAAGGAGGCAGTTCTTAGAAGGCAATGTAAACACATCGTGCTTCGGAATGTAAACGACTCGGTTTCAAATGTGTTCTTGTAAAACAAATATCCCTAAAGCATGTTCCAGACACAGAATGTTCATACTTCCCCTGTAATCAGAACACAGAAGAACAGAAACTAAGTACTGCCTAGGGTTGGGTATCGGAACCGATTCAGAACCCGTTATAAAAGTCCAAGAACTGAACTTATCGGTTCATTTTATGCTCCAAATACACAGCCGCGATTAGTGCAGAAATGCACCAATCTGCCAGGACCGGTGCGTCATGTAATCACGTACATCATCAGGTAGTTGTTTTGGTACGCTGTGCTAGAACACGAGCTGGAGACGGACGCTCAAAAGCACTCCAAAGTTTGGCTACTTTGAGAAAAAACAAAAAAAGCTAAATGCAATAGGTATGGAAAGTTGGGCACCATATTTGCTATTTAGTGTACTATTTAGTGTGTCATTTTGTAGGGTTGTCAGAATTCTCAGTGGACAAATCGATTCCCTATATAGTGCACAACTTTGTTACCCATAATGCACCACATCGGACTAACGTACCACAATGCATAGCAGCTCCCTTCGGCTTTACTCGGTCAAGATGACGGATAAATCCGAAACCACCGGAGTCACGATTTTCGTGTACAGATATAAGTACAAAACATTATTTAATGACTATTAACCAGCAAACAGTTGATATTGGTGTGTTTACTGGTCAAAATAGTGAGGTTTTAAACATCGCTATAGTGAGTTGTGAGTCTGGTGACAGCACCGGTAGGTTGGTTTATGTGCCGAAAGGACGAGACAATTTGTTTCAGACCTTCGTAAGTGCTGTCTGAATTCCCTCGCCATAGTGTACTACACAGCACACACTATATAGGGATTAGCGAATGAGTAAACGAGTGGACCATTTCAGACATAGCCTTGGTCTGTTGTAAACGAGGTCGCACCTCCAACATGGAAGAACATCTAAAGCTCCAGCATGACACTGAGCTTCAGAACCGTACCATCTTCGACCGACTCCCAGCCCAGATGCTGCCGGGAGAGTCTAAAACTCTTGACGTGAACCAAGCTTAACGTGGTAATGTAGTAAAACAATGACTAGGAAAACCAAACTCATCTCAATGACCACTTTTCTCTGCTGCTGAAACGATGAACCTGTGATTCAAAAAGAAAGTAATTATTTCTACATTAAGCTTGTTTCTCCCATTGAAACCCATTATAAGCAAAATGATTTGGACCACAGGTTCATCATTTCCGCAGCAGAGATTACCCATGACCAGTAGCAACTGAGAGAAGATTGGTGTTCCTTGGTCACTGCTTTGGTGCATTAAACCACGTACTTATATGTTTAAATGGGAAGAAAGAAAGCTTAAAAGGAAAAGAAGAAAGCTCCTCTGACCTTTAATGAGGTTGGCGTAGGCTTTGGCCCAGCTGTCGCGGTGATTAGAGGTGAGGATGCCGATCGGCTCCTTGTTTGTTTCTACAGACGAGTTCCAGATCCTGTCCAGCTGAACGTAGAGCTGATCCACTGTCAGCGGCGTGCCGTCACTGTTGTACACGTCCAGGACAAAAAACTGCACAGGGGGTCATAAACTTAGAGTTAGTTCTTCTTGGAATGTACTTGCACTCAAGATCGATTTTAAAAAAATGACGTCCGGGTTGCCATGTTATGCAAATGTAAGTTCATCCATCTCAACAGGACACAGTATACATCACTGAGCACTTTACTAGGAAAAAGTCAAACGTGACTGTGGAAAAGACACTGCAGTACACTCAATTCGAATGGATTTGATTCATGACACTGAGTTTGGACGTTTGACAAAAGATATTCCTTTTTTATTACTGTAGTGTAAACAATGGAAACCATGCACATACAGTGGGGCAAAAAAGTATGTGTGACCAAATACTTATTTTCCACCATGATTTACAACTAAATTATTTTAAAACCCTACAATGTGATTTCCTGGATTTTTTTTTTCCCTCATTTGGTCTCTCATAGTTGAAGTGTAGCTATGATGAAAATTACAGACCTCTCTCATCTTTCTAAGTCGGAGAACTTGCACAATCAGTGGCTGACCAAATACTTTTTTGCCACACTGTATTCTTGTATAGGTTTAACAATACAACTTTAGTCTGCTCTGGATAAGGGCGTCTACTAAATGACATAAATGCAAAAATGTAAATAAGGACCTCCATGTTGTAGACCATCTGCCTCAAGGAACATGCATTCTGACATGTTTCTCTGCTCGACACAATTGTACACAGGGGTTATGTGAGAGCCTTTTCTCCTGTCTGTAGATCTGCCAACAACTCAATGTTTTGTCTTTATTGGACCGCCAGCAGTATTTACAATAATGACGCAACACGATGCACCAGAAGCTGATCTGAGGACAGTTGCTTGACAGCTACAGCGGGATTCCTGATAGATAACTGATCCTGGGTCAGCCCGGTTAGAGCGTATTCCACTCTCTAAATAGCACAGCTCAGTAGGTCAGGTTACGCTGTACAGAGGTTATCAGGGCCACGTTACTCACCTGGAAGTTGTGCACCACGGTGATGTGTGTAGGGGGCCTCTTGCTCAAAGCATGTTTGACCACAGAGTCCCTTTTGGCACCCGGGACACGGCAGGAGGACAGGACCTGGTAATACTGGTTCATACATAGTGCCTTCCCCCCCAGATACTCCACAGGTAGTGTTTCACTGAGAACACGGGACCGAGTGCATCAGAAACGGATAGGTTTTAACAAAGGCTTCACACACATTTGAAAGGCTACTCACTTGTCAATCATGGTCTTGAAATCCAAAACTCCGGCGATCAGTTTAGCTGCGTATCTGTGAGGGACATGAAGTTAACGTTAACAGTACAGGGTGCCCTCAAGTCCAGCCTTACAGGGTTAATGTTTGTTTATACCTTCACAGATCATGATGCATCTGGTACATGAAGAACAAATCGATATGATTCTAGTCACAAGAAATGAATTCAAAGAAAAAACACTCAATTTAACGAACCACTCAATGTAGAGGCCATGGTATCCATTCATGTTTGCTGACCGGGTAAAATGTTGAAATGTGTGAGCTGAGAATAATACTGGAGATATTAAGAAAGTTTAGAACATGAAAGCTTCCGCTTTCCCTGGTTTTCCTACCACGACAGGCTTCTGGAACAGCATGCAAGAGGTGTAACGATACACTCTGCTCACGATTCGATCCGATTCACTTACGGAGTTCGCAATTCGATTTTTATCACGATTACTGATTTTACATTCAAAAAAAGCCAAATCCAAAACAATATGGAAGTTTTTAAACTAAAAAAGCCCTAGTCCCCTGCAATTAAAAGAAATGACTACAAACAGTGGTTTAAAATCGCTCTATTGTAGCTTCGTCATATCTTAAACAACCAAGTGAACAATACTTTTTAATTTCGAAGAATTAAAGATACAGTGGAACCTCGGAATGTGAACTTAATTGGTTCCGGCAATTCGAATTTGCTCAAAAAGTCGTAACCCAATTACATTCAGACACACCCCGAGGCTGTGTCATGCATACAGGTTTTACCGATGTTTAAATTTGGGGGCAAAACATTTTTGGACAGACCATTCCATGTCCAAATCGGTTGAACAAAGAACCGTTTGAATTCTGAAGTTCCACTGTAATGTGTATTTTTTTTTGTATACAAATTTTAAGGTCCCCTACAATTAAAAGAATTTAGTAGTCTCAATGAAATATACGAGAATATAATATGTGACTGTGAGCAGGATGTATGATTGCACCCTCTGGTGTTCGAAAAATGCAACTGCTTCAAATGGCGTCAAACAAGAGCGCATAATCCAACACAAAGATGTACTACCATGATGTCGTAACCATACCAATTCTTGGAGTTAAATATAGCTGGAAAAAGCTGTTTTGTGTATTTTTAGGATGCAATGTGAGCATCTGGACAGGGTTTGATGACTTCCTGTACTCACTGTATGCTTCATAAGACAAAACACGCAGACACAGCAGAGTGTGTGAGCCTTGTCCTTAACAGCAGCTTTTATGAAAGTTATGACACTAAACCAAGATCAGCACTCCCTGTTCTCCACTCTCTACTTAGCGTGCCTCAGCAGAGCGGGTTACTGTGTACAAAGTTCATCACTGTTTCCATTTTGGGAACGACTGAAATGTTACTCATGGTCGACGACCCAAGTCAAGGAACTCAACTGAACTCTATATGAACACTAATTACTAAAACTCTCAAAATGAACACTTTTTGAAATTTCTTTGCTGCTTGACGCTATAAAGTGGACTCAAACTTATTTATATGGGGCTTTTATAAGGGAGCAATGTCTCAAAGCAGCTTTCCAACTACCTAGGGCCACAGCCCTATTTGAGCAAGACTAGAACGGCAAGGAAAAACACCCTAATATAATATATAATATATAATATATAATATATATATATATATATATATATATATATACACAATAATATATAGAAAAATATAAAAATGAAGAGAGAGAGAGAGAACGTATTAAAAATAATAAACGTAACAAAATAAAGACAAAACAATATGAAGACGAGTATAATGAAACTGGAATGTAATAGTATAGAATAGAAGACAATAAGGCATATGGCGATATAAAGACAATAATGGCATGCTCAGTCCACCTGAGGAGAACGGATGATGGAAGAAAAGCTTGAGTGGAGCCGGAGCTGGTACCGGAAGAACTACGTTAGTGTGAAGACAGCACACCTAGTTACACGCAGTGCCCAAAATGGTGCCCTATTTACTATTCCCTACATTCTACATATGACATAGTCTCCTATAGGCATTCTAATGGCAGGTTTTTTCATCATGTGACACAGATGTGTTATCTTTGGGGCAATGTGCATGAATCTTATTTTCAGTTCATATGTGGTATTTTCAGTAGCAGGACAGCTAAATAAGGGCCCTTAAATATCTGGGGTGATGTCTCTGTGCAAACAAAATTAGATGGAATGCTTCACAACCGCTCCGTGTTTGAGAAAACTTCTAAAGAAACGCCCGAACGCAGCCCCAGGAGGACATGGGTGCGGTGTCAGGGGAAAATAAAAAGCTTAAAGAAAAGCTTAAAGTTTAAAGAAACCAAAGACATGAACCATCATAGAAACACACATTGTTCTCAATGTGGTGGTAACACAACTTGATATGTTAGAACTAGTACAAGAGTCCAGCAGTCTGACCTTATTTGGTCCTGGCGGTCACGAAACTGCAAGCGAGGAAGGACGACTCCTGGGCTCGAATGGACCACCACAGGCAACCGATAGTCCAGATAGGCAACCTGTAACCACCAGTCTGAGAGCTATGGAGAAAGAATTACAACATGAGACGTCTTGACCTTTTATTTAAGCAATAATACACGAGCGGGAGTGCTTTAATGTGAGATAGGATATCCTATATCGTCCTAATATCTCACATTAAAGCAGGGTATTATGGTGATTATACCACAGTTCCGTTATCGCCATTTATTGTTGGATTTTAAGATAAAGAGGACAGAAAAACGATTTGTTTCTCAGCCTTCCTGAGGTAAAATAGCTCCATTCTATCGTTCCGCCGCGGCTAAGCCCTTCAGTCATTAAAGTCGAGGAACAGAATGACCAATCACTTTATTATACAGACAATGCACACAAATATATCGATTGGTAAGTTTTAATTGATTAAAAAGAAAGTTTATTTACATTCAGCAAATAAAATGGGTGGAGTTCATAAGGCAGGCTGTTACTAAGATCCACTATTCTACCGACTGAAGCAAATCGGAGTGAGATCCCGGTGTTCTAACCAAAGTCTAGGACCCGGCGATTAGTGATTATAACTTTGTATGAAGCTCTTAATGTTAATCTGATGAGTCAGAAATGTAAGGGCAGAGCTACAGTGTTTTTAATGAAAGACTCAGAGTTTAACTATAGAAACCACGTCTTCGTGAGGGATGAAGCTGATTCAGGTCATTTGCTGATGGGACTAAAACTGATCTTCAGTCGAGCTGTGAATCCATTAAGAGCCGGGATATTTCATTTAAAGGACTGACTTCATTTGCAGGGTCGGAACTAACTGTGGTATAATATAAAATAAGCTTTGTGTTAATGATTTCAGCTATAGGTCTGTAGGTTAACGTAAGCGTTTTAAACATTAACTCACTTATCATTACTTATCACAGTCGCCATAATGTAACTGCAGTCACTTAAGCTGCAAATAAGAAGCAACCTTCAGCTTCGTCCCCGCTATGGGGTCTGGAACGGATTCATTCAATTTACATTATTTCTTAAGGGACAAATTTACTCGGTACTCATCATTTTCGGTTCTCGAGGTGCCACTGTACAGCACATGACCCTGCATGGTCCATGTTAGTATCTCACCCAGTTCTCCAGTTTGCCTGCCCTGTGCTCCAGACTCTTCTGCAGTCTCTCGCCCACACCTCCGGGCAGCTGGAACTCCTCCAGGAGCTGCTGCGTCTGCTTTAGCATCTCGGTCTCCACGATGGGCTCGAGCGCAGCCAAGTAACGATCACATGTCTGCTTCAGGGGTGGCACAGGCAGCTTTGGCAATGTCTCCTGATGGGCCAAATAACGTCCGGGGATCCGTGTCAAGGACACCGGCTTCACCAGACAGGATGGCTTTCCCATGCCTGTCTTCGTCTGCAAAAAAACAACAAGGCATTAACTTTGTTTTTTTACACTTTTTATCCATGCTTTTCATGGTATCGGTCACGGGCACCATTCCCCAGAGAATTCGGTGCACTGGATGGGAAGACAATACACTCACGGCACTTTAGAGACACCAATTAGCCTAACACGCATGTTTTTGGACTGTTGGAGGAAGCCGGAGTACCTGGAGCACACCCACATGGTCACAGGGAGGACCCAGAGGTGACAGGATATGATAATACTACAAATTCAGGACACCATAATACTGAAACTACAATAATTATTCGTTTATTATGAAGAACTACTGGATGCACAGGTGAACAACAATTTTAAAGCCCTTACCTGAAATCACCTGGTTATTCACTTCGCTTGACGTAAACCTGACGTAATAGCAATAGTTTTAAAGTTTAATCCCGACTTTAACCGCCCTGTTTAATTACATAATCAGTCATTAAAGGCTGAACTTGACTTGTTGAAAGTGTATCTAGACTGAGGTGCGCTTTAGCCACTGGAGCTAATGAGTAGATCATTCTGATCAGTTCAAAGGTTTATTTGTTAACCAGATTACATAATCCGAGCTGATTATCATAATGGAACCATTGTGTGAGAGTTAGCACGATGAGTAGCTAAGAGTCAGTGAAAAATGATACGGAGGAGCTTTATTTAAACAGAATCAGCACTAAACAGTAGGTCGTTTGATCAAACAGCCGTTACTCGGGTCCATTAATGTGTCTGTTTACAGGAATGTTATGCTATTTAAAGGCGTGTTTACTCACCGCAGTTCTGGCCAGGAAACCCAGAAAAGTCATAATTAAAGCTGTTGAACTGAAATGCCCCCCAAAACAACAACAAACAGGCCTGCAGGTTTCCCTCAGTCCAGAAGAAGGACGCGGAGCTTCAGAGGAAACCACCGAGAATCACGCCTGCACTTCCTCTAGTAACCGCTAGGGGTTGTCAGAGACTTTATATTTAAAGGCGCATACAGATCATTTCAGTGGCTGCAGTATTCACAACAATGCACAGCAGACACCGATTTTTTGTGATTTTATTGCCAAAGTACTAGAAAAAGCTGGTGTTACATAAACGTTTTACTGATTCTACATTGACCACACAGCAGCTGAACTGGCGGTCTCTGTCAGACCCTGTAAAGCAAAGTGCAATGGCATTAATTGTTAGCTGTTTTTGCACGGTTCGAGATGTTTAAACCATTCACATGAACCGATTGGTTTATTCATCTGAACACATTCAAATGACCTGAGACAGTAAAAACCTCTTTGGTTCTACAGAAAACAATAAAACCTGAAAACCTGGCAACACCGGTAGTTTGCTCTGCCCCCAGAGACCCCCGCTTTTCCCCCTTGTCAGTTAGGGTTAGGGCTCCAGCGCCTATCCCAGAACACAGGGCGTTTCTCCAGTACATCGCAGGACTGTGTAGGAGTCTCGAACCTCGGTCTCTGAGGTGGTGGACCACGCAGACGGATTTATTGCCCTTTTAAAACGACTGCTTTAAAATTTAACAACTGGCAACCCCCAAAACATGTGACCTAACACTATGAAATACTTCAGGACGATTACATGGTGGTGCTGGAAAAGGTCTGTCTTCGTTTAATAGAGCAATATAGCAGTATCCTACATATAACCCGTCCAGTCAAAGTTTGCTTTAATTACGGACAAAATAAAGCACCAAAATATTTATCAGAGTAAACGCCACATAAACCCGGCCTCGTCTCAAATTGCGCCCTATTCCCTACACACTCCTAAGTGCGTTATGGGTAGCTGGACACTAAAGTTACTGTAGTATTTTATAATGTTCTCGATATTCTGCGTTAACCATTCCGATTTGCCGTATAACGTAGACGTCTCTTTAAAGTATTCACTATGTAGTGCACTACATAGTGAGTACGTGACATTTTGGACATGCAGATATACCACTATGCTTTTATGCATACATACCGATTCAAAAGCAACGTCTCGTCATACTAAATATGACGTAGTGTGTAAGAATAATATAAGATGTAATGCGTTTCTATACTACGAAGTACGTAAGTATGCAGATTGGAACGCGGCCCGTGTTGTCAAGTTTGCCCTCAACAAACATGGCGGAGACCAAGCAGCAAGCAGGTAAATTAAATGTGCTAAAATTTGAATTATGAAAAATCATAATTTTGGAACGTGTGTCTGTACATGAAATATTAAACATTTAGTAAATCACATCTGGTTTGTCGGAAGCGGACGCGTTTAAAGCGATTCTGAACCTTACGTCTGATTCAATTTGAACTAGCCAGATACTTTCTGAACGCTTTGCCTACCCGTTTACGTTCAGATCCCGCCTCCTGGACGGGGATTGGCTAAGTTGGGAAGGCTCGTAAACATTCCACCAATAGCAATCCAGATCAGCCAGTCGTAACACAGAAGGAGGACGATTATTAGACGAGTTCGGTGTAGGCAGGGCTTTTAAATACGGGTGGAAAACATTTTTACAGCTAGCTATAGCATCAGTAAGCGAGTTTAAAGTAAGAATGTGATTAAAGTTATTGACCACGTTATGAAATACATACAGTAACTATGTTGTATACAAGTATCCAGATCAGGCTGCTGTTTAAGTTTCCAGACCTTTTTGAGGTAGCTGGCATCTTTAATATGAACCTGGCACGGACGCAGACCGGCCTGTGTGCACCCATGCTGTACTTGCATTCAATGACTTTGTATTGATTACATCTATTTAATTTAGTGCAGCTTGTAGGTGTATGCAGCTACTAACGGGATCATATTTGCTATTATGCCAAATTGCCACCCTTGTACCCCATTCAGCGATGGAAATGTATCATCATAGGAGCATCACTCACCAGTTAATGTGCTGCGGTCAAGTGGTGACTCGATCTTTTTGTGTCCGGGATCAAGCGGATAAGAAAGTGAACGAATGAATTAACTTCATAAATATTTGGTCATTTCCCATTTTTGTCTGAAAATGTTCGCAGTTTTTCGGCTGAAACCGAGTCCAACCAGGTACTAACCAGGTGTACCTAATAAAGTGGCTGGTGACTAGATTAACTCTGCACTTGGTTTTGCATTTTGTTCAGGCACCTCTCCTGAAGATGACAAGCCTCCCATACCAGTCAACTTCAACTTCATGCTACCGAAGAAGGAGATCAGCATGGTGCCTGATATGGGCAAATGGAAGCGATCACAGGTGCCTTCACAGAATCGGCTCTCACCCACCTCTCTTATTGCATCCAGATCAATCTTTATTAACAATAGCAGTCTTTTAGTGCATTAAACAGGCTAAAGTCTATTTATTCGACTCAGAAGTTGCACCCGAGTAGAGATGCATGCAGCAAGAATCAATATAACTCATAATTCAAAGAATTTAACAGATTGGTTAAGATGTAGTGTGAAAAGGTGTATAAATAAATAAGTTCAGCTCATATAGGGATTTTCTTAAACCTGTGGTGGTACAATAAAGGGAGGGAAGAGAAAGCTTTTAAGTATTTAAGGTAGTAAGCGACAAGCTCTCGTATTGATCCGAGTTCGCACAGGTGAGTCTGGTACGAGGAACTGTAATACAGAAATACAGGCTTGGAGAATGTGTGGGGATTGTAAGCATAAAGAAGCCCTGACAAATACAGATGCAAAGTTATGTCGAGTTTAGAAGGTCAGGAGTTGAAGTACATGAAGCTGAGCTCACGATTCAATTTTCTTATGAGTTTCTTAATGAGGTTTATATTTCCGAAGTGCAAACGATGCAGAACAATCTACATTTCCTTGCATAAGTTTGAGCAAATAAAACCATTTAGCTCCCTGCAATTAAAACAAATGACTAGAAGCAGACGTTTAAAGTTGGTAATAAAATGCTCTATTGTAACGTCACCTTTGGCGATAGGAGCTACAATTCATATCCTGATATTTAAAAAGATTTTCTGTCTTGTTTCCGTTCTTGATGCGTTTGCACTGTGTGCGCAGGCGTACGCTGACTACATGGGATTCATTCTGAGTCTGAATGAGGGAGTGAAAGGAAAGAAGCTCACGTGTGAATTCCCTGTTTCAGAGGTACAGTCAGTCGTCGTACCCCTGCCCCAAAATTAGCAGACGTTCTCCTAATTGTGTTCCTTTCTGCTCTCGGTCTGCCCTCATGCGTGTATCTATATCCTCAATGTTTATTCCAGACAGTAGAGAAGTTGCTGTCGTTGTTGGGAACGTTAGATCGCTGGATAGACGAGACGCCACCCGTGGACCAACCGTCCCGCTTTGGAAATAAGGCTTACCGCAGCTGGTACGCCAAACTAGACCAGGTACAGACTTGACCTGTGATGCATATTTTTATTACTTATATACATTCCCTGACCACTTTATTAGGTACACCTCCTCAATTCTACTCATTGCCCATTTGATCACTTACCATAACGAAGCACTTTGTAGTTCTACAGTTACAGACTGTAGTCCATCTGTTTCTCTACATCCTTTGTTCGTCCCCTTTACTCTGTTCTCTAATGGTCAGGACCCCCACAGATCAGGTACTATTAGGGTGGTGGATCATTCCCAGCACTGCACTGACCATTAGAGAACAAAGGGGACGAACAAAGTATGTAGAGAAACAGATGGACTACAGTCTGTAACTGTAGAACTACAAAGTGCTTCGTTATGGTAAGTGATCAAATGGACAAATGAGTGTAGAAACAAGGAGATGTACCTAATAAAGTATACAGCCCATTGTATTGTTGGCTCACAGGCCTTTCGCCTTTCGTAAACTGAATCTGTAAGAACAGTGACACTAGTAGAACGCGTGTTAAAGAGGTCGTGGTTGATCTCTGCGTTGTGTGTAATTAAAACTGCGTGCAGGAGGCCGACGCTTTGGTCTCTGCTGTTCTTCCTGCTGAGCTCGGTCCTGCTGCTCCGGAGATCGCCGTGTACCTGAAGGAGGCTGTCGGGAATTCCACCAGGATCGATTATGGCACAGGTGTGTGAGTAAGATGAATAAGATGCATCAGACGTAGCATCATGGGATAGTTCTTCCCCTGTATAATAAGCAGCAGTGACTCGGCGGCCTCCAAACTTCATGTACTGGTGCCCCGTCCGGAGTGTGATACATTATCAGATTGCGGGGTCGGAACTAACTGTGGTTTAATGATAATTAAGTCGGGATTCGAATGTGATTCCCATTAACCAAAGAGCCTCCAATGATTAAACAGTTCCTTACCTGCATAGGTGTGTCTAGCCCCTTAAATTATGTCCCAGCACCCCGAAAAACTGCAAAAAGTTGTTGTTTGTTTTTCTTTTTAAACGGAAGTTGTCCTTAATAAGATTAAAAAATGCTAAAATCATGGAAAGTACATCGTTTAAACATAATATGTTAACATTAAATACAGCAGTTTCCCCCTTATCTCTTGCAAATGGTATGATCCAAGTGATGGCTTTGTGGTGGATGTTCTTCCTTCACTCGTGTGGAATCCAAATAACGCTAAAATGAATAGTTTTTGTTTAAAAAACGGGTTGGGGTGCTGGTCTCTGGCTGCTCAGCTGAGGATCTGGTCCTAGAATCGCCCCTGCTTACCTCTACAGGATTTCGAATTATTAATGAAGACGCGTGAACGGTAACTTTAATCGAAACATATTTATAGGACCACTAGAGGGCACTGTTGAAGCACAAATCTTCATCCTTATAGCGGCTTTGTAAAGAACAGCAGGATGTAAAAGGCATCCTGTTTCACCCGCGCTTATCCCGGTGAGGGTCGCCGGGGCAGTCCGGAGCCTATCCCGAAATCCACTGGGCACAGGCAGAGGTCCTCCCTGGACAAGGCGCCTGTTCAGTGCATTCTTTAGGGCGGTCGGTCTGTTTTTAATGGAATGTGATATTTTGGGTGCATAACATGGGCCAAAGGGTATAAAGTGTGCGTGTGCAGGTCACGAGGCTGCTTTCGCCGCATTCCTCTGCTGCCTTTGCAAAGTGGGCGCACTGCGAGTGGAAGACCAGCTGGCCATCGTTTTCAAGGTGTTCGACAGGTGAGCTTGTCCGCCGTACGAGACACTGAATGACCAGCTTTTGTTATTTACATCCTAAGCTCTAATAAACCAATTAAATGCATAGTCTATGAGTTGGCACTGCCAACAAGACATAACGCAGCCTGTCATGCCACCGGTATAAACCCAGGTTCTGACCGGTGCAGGTATCTGTGTGTGATGCGGAAGCTGCAGAAGACGTACAGGATGGAGCCGGCGGGGAGCCAAGGCGTGTGGGGGCTCGACGATTTCCAGTTTCTGCCCTTCATATGGGGCAGCTCACAGCTCATAGGTAACTGGTCCTCCTGGCAGATCAGGCCTAAAGGATAGCAGTGCAGGCGGAGAACCCCTGCCATAGGGTGAATGGTAAAAAAAAAAAAAAAAAAAGTTTTAATAATGTAACGGAGTCCTGAAATTTGTCATAATCTTCATATTCTGTTGCTAATAGTGGAATAAGTTAGTAGTCAGGCTGTCTTTAAAGGCAGGCCATCTCCATAGTTTGCAGACTGACATATTGAGCTTTTTCTTAAATAATAGCACTTGTCAGGTAACCAGCATGGGCGCATCCACAGGTACAATCACATTTTGTTTCTTTATTTCTGAGCTGGTGTGTCATGGACAAACCTTTCCAAAAATCAGACTGTACCCAGTACTGGTAAATCAGATCTGGGCCACGTTTAAGTGTTTTGAGTCATAAGGTGTAATGTAGACACCTGCTGGCGGCTCTCAGGAAGTGCAATGAGCGTGTTTTCCTTCTTCATCACAGATCACCCCACCCTGGAGCCACGGCATTTTGTGGAGGAGAAACTGGTGAACGAGCACCACCAGGACTTCATGTTTCTGGAGTGCATCAAGTTCATCAATGAGGTGTGTGTGTGTCCTGTGCCTGTTCTAAATAAAACAAGACAGCTGAGGGAGGGATTGATGGGAGGAAGAGGAGACGGAAGGTTAAAGGGAATTATAGGATTAAGTCTGAGGGGAAGGTTTTCCAGAATGTATGGAGGACATGAGAGAGTCGAGGGCTTGCACTCACACCCTCCTGTAGTACTTGAGTTAACATCCGTCTGATCAACTGGGATCTTAAGTACTATAGCAGGAAATAAATCTGTCTTCTATACGTCTAATTCACATCTGAATGACAGAAAACTTGTGTGAGCGATCCTTTACGACACCTGCTGACAGAAAAGGGAAACGCAGTCTTGAAGGCACATAAAATCCTGGTATTGTGCTACTTTGTTTTATATTTTCAGTGTTTCTTATACGTTTTATGAAAGATGCAAAAATAAGAATGACTATTATACACTGTTACTTTTCGATTCAGTTTTTCATGCGATTTTCTCACGATTATCGATTTTACTTTCGATAAGACATTCCTTTTTATTTCTGAAATGTAAACGATGCGGAGCGATGTGCATTTTCTTGTACAAGTTTTTTAAAAAAAGTCCTCTGAAATGAAAAGAAATGACTAGAAGTTCAATTTGTAAACAAAATTCTCTTATAGCTCCATGTCTTAAATAATCAAATGAAAAACTCATTTATTCCAATTCAAAATAATGTGTACTGTTCTTGTATAGAAAACGTAAGCAAAAAAGATTCTTCAGTCTCCCTGCAATTAAAATGAAATTGTTCAAAAAATGCTATTGCATTTTGCATAATAAACAAGAACGCATGATCCGACTCGACGATGCATAATCATCCCATTTTTGCGTCGCGATGCATCGTTACACCCTTAGTTCTAATTAATATCATCGCTTAAAACAAAACACCATGTGCAAAGTATCTTAACTATGTGTGACTATGGTGATTTCGGCTCAGGGTCCATACCTGCACTAACATTTTAGGAGGTTTATCCATTAGAATCAGTCTGTAAATTCATACTCTAGAATGCAAATTGTGACTGTAGTTGGAGCTACAGTTGGTTCAGTCTGCAGACGTTGTGATATAATATTCACACGCAAATTAAATTCATGTCTTCAGCTCAAGAGAGTGAATGAATAGGGATAAAACTACAATGAACTGGAAGGATCCAGTAATTGTGTTCCGTTCAGAAAACAAATTGCGATACACCAAACTAAAATTCTTGGCAAGCTTATAAAGAAGGTTGCAAAATTGTTTACTGTTTTTAATAATTGTTTCCTATAGGTCAGTGCTGTGTGTGGTTTGTAGTTTGTAGGTAATAATAACCATTTTGGATACAGCCAATTCATCCTGTAAAACAAATGAGGCAAATATTCTGCTTGGCCATGTATTTCTTGAGTGGCAAAGTATGTGACCCTTTACTTTCAGTATCTGGTGTGACCCCCCCCCCCCCCCCCCCCCCCCCCCCCCCCCCCCAGCTAAACGTTTCCTGTAGCTGTTGATCAGTCCTGCACACCGGCTTGGAGGAATTTTAGCCCATTCCTCCGTACAGAACAGCTTCAGCTCTGGGATGTTGGTGGGTTTCCTCACATTAGCTGCTTGCTACAGATCCTTCCACAACATTTCCATTGGATTAAGGTCAGGACTTTGACTTGGCCATTCCAAAACATGAACTTTATTCTTCTTTAACCATTCTTTGGTAGAATGGCTTGTGTGCTTAGGGTCGTTGTCTTGCTGCATGACCCACCTTCTCTTGAGATTCAGTTCATGGACAGATGTCCTGACATTTTCCTTTAGAATTCTCTGATGTAATTCAGAATTCATTGTTCCATCAATGATGGCAAGCCGTCCTGCCCAGATGCAGCAAAACAGGCCCAAACCATGATACTACCACCACCATGTTTCACAGATGGGATAAGGTTCTTATGCTGGAATGCAGTGTTTTCCTTTCTCCAAACATAACACTTTTCTTTTAAACCAAAAAGTTCTATTTTGGTCTCATCCGTCCACAAAACATTCTTCCAGTAGCCTTCTGGCTCGTCCACGTGATCTTTAGCAAACTGCAGACGAGCAGCAATGTTCTCTTTGGAGAGCAGTAGCTTTCTCCGTGTAACCCCCCACCATTGTTGTTCAGTGTTTTCCTGATGATGAACCCATGACGTTACTGTTAGTCGATTTGAGTGAGGTCTTTAGTTGCTTGGAAGTTACCTCGGGTTCCTTTGTGACCTTGCAGACGATTCCATGCCTTGCTCTTTTCACTTTCAATACGTTATTCAAGAAATGATTAGATATTAGATACTTTATTATGAAATAAGAATGATGCTAATGACTCACCGCGATACCCTCCAGCACTCAGCAGTGCGTGACGTAGGGAGTCATTAGTTCAATGTATCATGAACTGCGGAGCTTAACGAGCGTTTGGTCTGTCATAGTGGAGACGAGGCTGAAGTTAGCGTCTTATGGGACTGTGGTAGCCTAGTGGTTAAGGTACTGGACTATGGACCAGAAGGTCCAGGGTTCAGGTCCCACCCTGACCCAAGTCACTCTGGATAAGGGCACCTGCTAAATGACGTAAATTGTAGTTACATTATGGCGCCTGTAGATGGAGATCCAGCCTCATGATGAGTTTCATTACCTCAAGTGAGGTAATGTTGAAAGCACGTAAGTTAACCTACAGAGGACCAAAATCATTAACACAAAGCTTAATTTATAATACAGTGTTAACATCTCATGCAATTTAGTCAGTAATGGATTGAAAGTGAAACGTAAAAGCAAAACACTTAATCTATTCATGAACTCCGTGTTCTGGAGCATTCAAGTCCTGATTTGCTTTCAGTTGGCTCTTATGAATTAAGCATTTTAGGACCCATGGAGACTAAGAGTACAGTCCTGTTAATGTAAAAACAGTAGATGTTCTCTGAGCAAGGCCATTGTGAATCTGAATCCCTCTGTACTGGACCGTGACTCATGAATTGAGTTTCGGCTGAAATGAATCGCGCCATGCAAGGTTAAGCAAGTGTACTGAGCAAAGTCAAGAACCGAGACAGATTTTTCTAGTCAGAATGCATCGAGAACCGAATTCGACGAGTTCCGAGGTGATCGGGAATCAACGTGCCGCTGTATATTAGACTCCTCGGTTTATGATAAAATCTCCTTTGTTTAAATGGGTTCTCTGTATCTACTTTTAGGTACGAAAGTCTGATATTTAGGCTGAAATATAGCCGCTTCGAAAGGGCTCACAAACTCTGAGCACCACTGTACTTGCCTTAAAGGACGTTATACGTCATAACCATAATGAAGCAAACACCGAGCCACAAACGTCGCTGGACTGCCTGGCAACGTTTGGGTATTTCACTGTGCCCGTGTGAGTGTGTGTAAGCTTATGTGTATGTGCTGCTCTGGTGAGCGAGGAGAGAGAGGATGCTGCAGCTGTGGCTAGAGAATGACTCAACTTCCCAGAATGCAGAAAGGACAGAAAGAGTGGAGGGGTGTAGTCCAGACTGAACATACTGCACACTACAATACAACACACACACACACACGTGCTTTCTTGTTGTCTCTCAGTTGGGTCGGTAATGCGTGTTTGGGCACGTCTCGCTCTGTAGCGCTGTTCTTGAGAGACAGGACTTGGCGAGGCTCCCTGACATGCACGTGACACACACGTTACTCACACATGCTCGTTTAACACACACACACACACACTCTGTCTCTCAGGGAGGTTATGTGTGGAGCACTCGGCTCACATGAGTCATTTCCTTCCCCACAAGCTGTTGTGAATCACTCGCTCCCCAACACCCCCCTCCATCTCTGTCTCTCTGCTCTGCTGGGCCCCACTGGAAAGTCCAGCTTTAAAGGGCAGGCTGGGAAAGTGCGTTTGCGTGTGTGTGTGTGTGTGTGTGTGTGTGTGTGTATAGAGTAAAGCTACACAGCACTCCCATTCATGAGCTCATCTTTCCTTAAGGCGAGATCTCTTACATCGGCCCTTCTCAACTGCTGGCCCAGCGAATGAGCCTCTAGCTACTGCTAATATTGCTATTAGCCCCGAAGCTTGCCTGATTCTGGGAGAAATTGTGGCTTCATGATACTGGATCAGATTTCCCATCTGCTCAGAAAGAGCCACCAAAAGCAGTACTTCCACGTTAGATCATATAACATAGTGAATAGAATTTTAAAAAGTCTTATTTTGTCTAATAAAATATGCATTCGCCGATTACTTTTAGGTAACAGTGGTTTAAAGACTCCAGCAGCACTGCTGTGTCTGATCCAGTCAGTACCTAATTAGTACCTGATCTTGTGGGGGTCCAATCTTAACATTTCTACAGATTTAATAACAAATCCACCACTGAGTTCTGGGAGCTTACATCAACAAAACCTGAGGCTCATTTAGAAAGAGTCTTCTCGTTTAGATAATTAACAAAACGTACAACGGGAACTAGGGAGGCACAGCGGTTAAGGGACTGGACTGGTGACCAGATCTTCCTGGGTTCAAGTCGAGCACTGCAAAGTAAGACCCTTAACCCTCAATTGCTTGGATTGTACACTGCTGAATTGGATAAGGACATGTGTCAAATTTCACAAACATAAACATAATGCATAACAGAACATAAACATCTGCTTCTACTACAGATCCTTAAAGTGGTTTGACTTTTACACATTGAACATGGTGACAGTTCTTTGAAATCCATGCCACGTTCGGTGGAAACACAACAAACCTGTTTAGTATCCTAAAAGGAAGTGCTCCAAAAAGTATACTGAAAGCCAGATACCAGCCCGAAACAGGACTGAATCCAACTACAATAACAAAGCTATTAACTTATTATAACTGATTCTCGTCACTACAGGTCAAATCACACATTTTTTCTAACACCACAATTTCTCAGATGTACACAAAAAGTACAAAGACGTCTGACCCCATATTGAATGATGTTCTGTTTTGCATGACTACTGATTTCGTGTTCTTATCGGACTTTTAGAATTACAGGTTCGTCCCCATGTATGATGGGGATGCGTACCGACACTTAGGGAGTTTTTCCTTGCCACTGTCACCCTAGCCGCGCTCATTTTGGGATTGAACGTAGATATTAGGAGATGATGTAAAATTGTAAAAAAGTGCCATATAAATAAATCTGACTTGCACTGATCTACAGTTGGGCAAATCATCAACACAAGCTTATGCTGTAAAAGTGTTCATTATCTCAAGTCATTTACTGAATACTATATTGAAAGTGAAAACAAAACCAAATTGCGTAGCTCAGCTCAGTCAGGTGGCTGCTGCCCGGATGCCCAGCGTCTGCGGTAGAGTATTGTACCACGTAGTATTTGTTCACTTGCCCGGGGGAAAAAGTGACATTCAAAATTCAGAATATGGTTTCTGCTGATTGTGTATTTTTGTGTGTTATTGGATTCCCTTCGGAAAGTCCAAAAATCGTAAACAGGCCCATCGTGAAATGGACACTACCTGTACAGTACATTTAAATTAGTAGTGAAATTAGTGGTACTGGTCTATGGACCAGAAGATCCAGGATTCAAATCCCACTCTAGCCATACTGCCACTGTTGGGTCCTTAAGCAAGGCCCTTATCCCCAAACTGCTTGGGCTGTAAGATTATATTATTTTTTATATATATACAGTGGGGCAAAAAGGTATATAGTCAGCCATTGATTGTGCAAATTCTCCAACTTAGAAAGATGAGAGAGGTCTGTAATTTTCATCATAGCTACACTTCAACTATGAGAGACAAAATGAGAAAATAAATCTAGCAAATCATGTTGTAGGATTTTTAAAGAATCTAGTTGTAAATCATGGTGAAAAATAAGTATTTGGTCACCCACAAACAAGCAAGATTTCTGGCTCTCACAGACCTGTAACTTCTTCTTTAAGAAGCTTTTCTGTCCTCCACTCATTACCTGTATTAATGGCACCTGTTTGACCTCGTTATCTGTATAAAAGACACCTGTCCACAGCCTCAAACAGTCAGACTCCAAACTCAAACATGGCCAAGACCAAAGAGCTGTCGAAGGACACCAGGAATAAAATTGTAGACCTGCACCAGGCTGAAAGAGTGAAAGTCCGTGTTGCCCCAAAACATCACTGCTCTAGAGGAGATCTGCATGGAGGAATAGGCCAAAATACCAGCTACAGTGTGTGCCAACCTGGTGAAGACTTACAGGAAACGTTTGACCTCTGTCATTGCCAACAAAGGTTATGTTACAAAGTATTGAGTTGAACTTTTGTTGTTGACCAAATACTTATTTTCCACCATAATTTAAATAATGTAAAAATCCTACAATGTGATTTCCTGGATTTTTTTTCTCATTTTGTCTCTCATAGTTGGTGTACCTATGATGACAATTACAGACCCCTCTCATCTTTCTAAGTAGGAGAACTTGCTCAAATCAGTGGCTGACTAAATACTTTTTTGCCTCACTGTATGTATTACAATTGTAAGTCGGTCTGGATCAGGGCATCTGCTATCTGACATAACTGTAAATAAATGTAATTGTGAATTGTTTGGTTGGTGAAAAATGGTGGTAAATAAACAAATCATGACATATTTCTTCCAGATCGCCCACGCCTCCTTGCGGTGCATTATCTAGTTGTATATTGTTGGGTTTTTTTTAATTAAAGCTTTGTTGTTACAATTTATTGCAGTATTGCTATTGCCATAGTCCAATACCTTCCTACTCATACAGCACTGATTACCACGTGCAATGTTTGTACCACGTATAATTACTGCTGTTCGAACAGTCGACCTTTTCCTATCACGTAGCACATACCTTCTGAGGACTATACTTAACAGCTGTAATGACTGCACACTGCTGTTTCTACATTTCCCTTTCTCCGGTCAGAGAGGGACGTCAATCTGACTCATATGGGCGACTGGGAGTCATATTTAGCAAACATGCTCATTGTATACAATTATTTTACACATAATCACTGCTTTTAGTGGTGCATGTATTGCAGCATCAGTGATGTTTTTAGAAGTGCAACCCATAACCTTTGTTCTTTCTCCTCCACCATTCTCCGGCTTATAACCGTTCCAGCCGAAAAAAGGAAACGATATATAGAAAAACTTAATTTCCCTACATGTTTATGGTCCATGCCATCTCGAGATGGAGCTGCTGAAGGGAATGTAATGCAGAAATTCCGGCTACCAGATATACCAATAGACCTGTCATAAGTAAAGTATTTTCTATTTATTGCTTTTTTCCTTCCTTTTCCCCAGATGAAAACAGGGCCCTTCGCTGAGCACTCGAACCAGCTTTGGAACATCAGCGCCGTCCCCTCCTGGTCCAAAGTCAACCAAGGCCTTGTACGCATGTACAAGGCTGAAGTGAGTACGGATACACAATTCACACAGAATTAAGACACAATACCTCTCAAATGTGTGCCTTTGCTTTAGGACAAGGCCTGCCAAAGTTGTAATTGCAATTCCGTTTTAAATGGGGTGAGTGAGACTCCATGTGTCGCCGAGTTATCGGTGAGATGCGACGTGTTAAGACGACTCAACTCGAGCTGTTTTTATATTTTCAGTGAGCTAGGTGGAATATCGCAGTATATCGCAATGTATCGTGATATAGTCGTATCGTGACGTCCTTTCCAGTACCCACCCCATAATGCCGGAAAACCCCGGAACCCTGACCGGGACATGCAGAGCTAAAACCATGGAGCGAATGATGCTGATGAGGTGTTTTAAGCTTTTTGGTGGTCGAAGAGTCTGCATGAAGGGGAACTTTCCGTCGGCTTCACTAAAGTTGCGGTTCATATTGAGTCCGCAGCGGACAGTTAAATGATGACCCAGCGCAAGTTCCAAATATGGACGTACATTTGCACACGTACGATACTGCCGCGCTGCCGTTTGTGACTTTTCTGTTTTTAAACCCATGTGGTGCGCTTACCAGCAGCTCGACTCGAGCTTGTTCCTCTTTCCTGGGGAAATCCCAGCTTCACTTCTGGGAAGTTGTGTTTGGGGAGTAGTTCAGACTGTACTGGTGTAGTACTTCCTTGATTTTGAAACCTATTCTGGTTTAGGTTTATTGTCTTGTTTTGAATGTTGAATGTCGAACTGAAACACTACAGTGTCTTCTATAGTTGTAGGACTGGAAAGGGTTAAGTAATAGCGCGTGTGTGTGTGTGTGTGTGAGTGTGTGAGTAAAAAATGTGAAGCCCCACCCCCTCCTCCGGAGCCACATCCTGTGTTGTTAAGAGAGCAGGCTGTTCCCCTCCCCTCAGCTCAGTACAGCGTCGGGCTGAGGGGCCAGTGTGTCTGCGAACCTCCCAACCCCCACCCTCCCTCCACACACACACACACACACACACACACACACATTCTCTCCAGCTGCTTTAGCTCTGCAGTGCCTTGTGTAGCAGACCTACAATTCCAATTAAGGCCCATGTACGCTTACACACACATTCATTCCTAATAAATCACAAATACTAGGTAGTAATAATTGTTCTTAACCATCCCTGTGCATTCGGGTTCCCCCGGCACACAGATGCACACCTTTCAAAAAGTTATAATGCTGATAGCGTAAAACAAGCCCGGAACAACAGTCCGTTCCGTTAGCCTGACTGCCGGAGCGTTCTCTGGTAACATTTCTACTAAATGGATAAAGTGTAACTACCCAGCTATGGATAGCAAGAGTTGTTTCCTGCTATAACGGGAAGTAAACACATTCCATGTGCTTTATTCACGGGTGCCAGTCAAGGCCGCCGAGCGACGGCTCAGGCTGCACGAACAGGACATGCGTGCGACCGGGGGTTTAAATATACTGCACTGGGAGCCGTGTGAGGCTACGTCATTTCCAGCAGATGCTTTATGCACCTTAGGAAAGGAACACACTTGTATCCAGTGCTGGGGGTAACGGTACGAAGTTACACACTACTGTAATCCAATTACTTTTTCCGCCTTACAGTTTAAGTTGTTGCTCCATGTCACTGAGCCACACAAGAAAATGCTAGGGGCATTTGCAACAAAATTTGATTTTGGATTTTTGGTCTGCTTTAACATGCGACGTCTTAAGAGCTTATAATAGGAAATAGTTTCTTATCTACACCTAATTCATGTCTGAATGACAGAAAACTAGTACGAGTGAACATAACAGAAAAGAGAATCGCACTCACGAGGGCAGGAAACAACGTTCCTTTCCGGTCCGGTCACCATAGTGGTGAGAGAAACAAAGCGTTCTGAAGCTTTGAATCATTTGGACCAGTCACTCTGAAAAGTGATTCGGTGTTTCACAGAGGTTGAAACACCGCACCGCAGCGACATCTGCTGGCCAAGTTTGTGCACCTGCCTTAGGATAACCTGGATAACTTCATACAAACATTACGATTTCTTACGTAAAGCATTTTAGAGGAGTGTTGGCTGTTATCCTTGGACTTCCTAGTTGGTACAGATGAAGGTACACACACTGGCCTGTTGCCTCGTACCTTGAGCACCATTGTCCCCATTGGCCTGCACTCACAATGTCCTTAAATGTTCTGGGCCCGAGCGTGATGACATCATCACGATGCGAGTTTTGTGGAGAAGGTCAGACTTGCACAACTTCACGGTTGTACTGATTTTGTGGCTTTTGGGGAGTCGTGGCTTTTTGGGCCTTACAGATTTATAGTGATTTTTGGCTACATGCCTGCACGAATAACAAGATGTTTCTCGAGAAAGCTGACGTTGTTCTGTCCTCGGGCACGGTACGGCACGATCTCACTAGTCAAACATGCTTGGGCACCATACAGATCACCTAGTGCCAGTACACCCTAATATGGGTTTCAGGGAGTAACTTAGAAGTATAGTAAAGAGTAATGGGATTACTTTTTCTCGGAAGTAATGAATAAAGTACTCTCATTACATTCTGATGTAATTAGTAATGGATTACTGCGTATACCTTAGCATGTCTGTTGGAATATTTACAAATCCCGGACCATTTGTACACCATGGTTAAAGGAACAGCTTGGCCAAAAATGTAATTCACATAATAAACTTAACAAAATGCGCGTGATTACACACTGACCTCATTAGAAGAAAGAGAAAAAGCACAAAACAAATGCTTTCTTTACCGAACTCATCGTGTCAGGCTCGGCTTAGTGCGGATCTCCACTAATATGCGCTCTAAACGTTCTCGTGGTTGTTCTTTTTTTGTTTTACATGTTTTCTTAGTGCAAATAAGTCCCCGTGGGTTCTAAGAAGGTTAGTGATAACAGCCAACCAAAAGGAAAACAGAGAGAACCATGATAATGTGTATATATAATAAACATTAGCGCTTGTATTTCATCTGATTATTGGTTTTTTTATATTTTTGCCTCGGTGTACAGGGTGTCTGTAAAGTAATCCCACTTTAATAAATGTATTACTCACCACCCAGCGTGCATGATTTTACATGCATCGTCTAAGCCGCCCAAGGAGGTTCGGTCCCTTTGAGTCTTGGTCCTCCCAAAGTTTCGTCCTTATAACACTTAGGAAGTTTTTCCTCGCCACTGTCGCCCTAGGCTTGCTCAATTTGGGATTGGCCATAGATAATAGAAAATTGTAAAACTGCTTTGAGACAATGCTCCATTGTAAAACGCGCTAAAGAAATCAATTGTACTTGACTTTGACCTGAGAGGCTGTTTTCAGATTTATATGAAGCACAGAGCCCAGGTTTTATTCACATTACATCGATTCAGAGTGAACCCTGTGGGTGACGCACAAATTAACAATGTTAAAGTGGGACTTTCTTTATACTATAGACACCCTTTATGTAGTGTTTAGGTCTAAAATACAGCTCCATTAATGCCTAGAATGCCTTCTAGAATGTGGATTTTATGGGGATCTGGAACGGATTCATTGAGTTTATATTATTCCTTATGGGAAAAATTCTGTGGTGACTTCTGGAACGAGTTAACGATGATCAGACAATGGCTTTATCAATTTTTTTCCATATTTACCAAGGGTACCAATACTAAACTTTAAATTTTCTGGGTGGCACGGTGAGCTACATTTTTCCAGTACTCAGAAGTTTCTTTCCACATTCCAAAGTCATACGTCAGGTCAGTTGGGGTCTCTAAAGTATCCCACTTTGAGTAAGCGGGTGTCCATGCGTGCGTGCCCTGCGATAGATTGGTGCCACGTCAAGGGCTGGTTCCCAGCTTGTTCCTCGAGCTGCTGGTCATGCCCCGGATCTTGCGAACCCTGAATTGCAGAGATCTCTCATTGTGACTGGTGCTACTGGTTTAAGCCGTGCAACATTTTTTGTAGACCCTGGTTTAAATGCCAGTGGTGCCTTCCAGCTGGGTCAGGCATCATTAGTTGTGCCTGAATGAGGGGATGCCAGATAGGGGATCATCCCCTGGTGCTAGAGCAGCAACCATTGCTGACCCTGCGATGAACTATACCTACACCTTATGATCTTCCAAAATGGTTGCCAGAGCCTCCGCAACCCTGGCCAGGAAAAGTAGTGTTTATACGCAATTAATAATCTGGATTTCTGCTGTTATCTAGAAATCAGATAAAGAGAGGTAGATTACTCATAGCTTGTGTACCAGTTGCCCGATTTCCTAACCTGACATGGTTGCCAGGTCATCCTGTTCTAAAGCCTTTGCTTGGCTTGGCCTTTTTTCATTGACTGTGGCCAGTTTTCACGTGAGAAATGGCAACCACAGAATTAAACAGCTATAGGATACTTTGTGGAGACTCTGAAATGCTGTATATACTTGAGAAGACTAAGAATTTGGTTATTTAATATTACAGTTTGAAGTTTATGTCACGCCTCTGTGAGATTATTGGCTAGTTGCAAAGTAGAAATGAACCAAAGATTTCCCTTGTCTGAATAAAGTGCATGTAATCGCGTTGATCGAATTATTGACAAAATCTGATTTTCTGCAGTTATCGGATTATTAAGTGCATGTGAAGGCACTCACTGATTTCTATTATCCTGCTTCTGCTCATTCCTGTCTGCAGTGTCTAGAGAAGTTCCCGGTCATCCAGCACTTCAAGTTTGGCAGCCTTCTGTCCATCCAGCCCGTGAAACCGTGACTGACAGCAAGAAGGGCCAATCAGGGGGAACATCAAACCCAAGAATAATCCCTACACCTGAATCACCCGCCCACTTTCCAAATCCCGGTGTTCACCACTGTAGATGTGTCTGCAGCACAATTTATTCCTTTCTACTTTATAAAAAAAACTCATCACTCATTCGTTTAGCTCCCAAAAGCTGCAAGTAACAGTGTGATCAGACCGGTTACAATCCATGACGCAATAATGTCTCTGTATGGTGTAAGGAATTACTATTAGTTCATGTACATGTGAAAGGCTGGGCTTCATTTGACAGGCAGGGCGCTTCGTCCATTTTCCCATTTGGAGTGTGTAATGATCTTTGACAAACAGATGATTTATGTGGGCTGAGCGTGTGCATCTGCCTCAAGAAGACAATTTGTCGTCGCGTGGCTTTATTGACTTTTGCCAGTCGCCAAAACTTGCTGGAGTTTGCTGTGAATGTGTATGTACATTTTTTGGTCTTTTGGCCACTATATCGCATTAATAATCCAGCCACTGCTTAGTCTCACATGTTTGCAGTGTTTAGTCCTAGCTGAGGTTGAATAAGTACAGACAACACTGTCGACCAAATGAATGAAGATCATGAAAGAAAATCGGTTGTAGTCTTCCTTCACAAAGCAAAGGGTTGGGTTTGTGTCAGTCACAATTTATTATATTGGCAGACACACCACATCCGCACCGCGTCATATGTAAATAAATGAGTTAATTTAAAAATTTTTTCAAGATATGTGGTCATTAAAATGTGGCTGTGAAGTCTGGATTTCCTGTCGTATAGTCAGTGTGAAAGGTAGTCACCAACCATTTATAGAACATTATGTCTGTAGATATTCTACACACCTCAAAGTCTGACCAGCAGTGGCTCTGTGTACGTTCTTTGACCTTAAACAGTAAGGCAGTTTGTCTGGGTGCTTATAATGTGGTCCTTCTAATCATGATCATGGCTGCCATCTACAAAATACACGACCATCCATGCTTCAAAAGTCGAAGCATTGCAAGAGGTCAACTTCAGAAATATTGGAGCTCTGAGATGAGGTGAAACGGAGGCCCAATTTCCTTAATCGTTCATTAATGTAGGAAGGATTAGGCAGCTGATGTTTGCCAGTAATCAAGATGTCTAAAACGGATCGGTGATGAAGCTGGGACCTGAGCCTGTTTTGCTTCCAAACATCTCAAATAGAGATGGTAGAACCTTGGACTCACCAAATTTGCAACTGGATGGCACCTCGATTAAAAAAAAAAGAAAATCTGAAAGCCCCAATAAGTTGGTAGATCTGGTCAGGAAGGTAGGTTGCTGTAAAAGGTAGGTAATTACAAACAAACCCTGGAGGATTTTTTCCTACATTTTTCTGCATAATATAGATTTAAATGACCTGTTTGGGAAGGGTATAAGGAAGTTGGTGGTGAGAATCTGGTTTCTATCAACAAGCCTTGCGTTATTGGTTGTAAAACATTCCTATTTATTGGTAGTTAATTGCAGATCCAGATAGTTACACTTGAACTTTGACTTAAAGAGGGGTACAAGTATGGGAGAGTCTAAAACGCTTAACGTACTGAAACAAAGACATAGGATCAGTGAACATCTCTCAGTTACTACTGGTTATAATTTATCTCTATTGCTCAAATGGCGAACCTTTATTTAAAAAGGATATCATAAGTAAAAAGCTTAATGTAAAAATGCTAACTTTCCCTTTGGACCACATGTTGGTCATTTCAGTAGTAGAGAGTACTTGGTAGTAATTGAGAGACGTTTGGTGTTCCTAGGTCATTGTTTTTGTACATTACACCACGTTAAGCGTTTTACTTGTAATAGGTTTAAACGGGAAGAAAGAAGCTTAATGTAAAAATGATTATTTTCTTTTGGACCAGAGGTTCGTCTTTTCAGCAGTAGAGAGTATACTTATCACCAGTAGTAATTAAAAGGTGTTTGGGGTTCCTAGGTCATTGTTTTTGTACATTAAGTCACGTTAAGCGTTTCGATATCTGTATTAAATCTCGGTTTTAAAAAAATCCATTGGAGAGTCTTGGGTTCCGGAGCAAAGCCTTATCTTACTTTATATTTTGTTTGGGAATCATTTAAAAGCGTGACTTGAGACCTTTCAACAAATACAGCAGAAAATCCAGGGCCAGAAGAAAGGTTAAATGACAGGTAATTTACAGCAGAGTGTGGTTCAGTCTGTACTTTAAAATGATTTACGCATTATCTTATAATGACAGCTGGAACAATTTGTTTCTAGATTGTCCTTTATTTTTATAGATTCGGTGCTCCGGGTGAGATGTTTCATAAAATCAGTGCTGGACGTGAGATTGGATGTCAGGGGGCTTCTTATAACAGAATATTCAACATGTGCGCAGTTGGTGATGGGTTGGATCCGTGCGACTCTCTGCTCTCTCACCCCCTACTGCCAAACTTTTGCTCGACTTGCTGAGTAATTTAGAAGAAGGCAAATGCTTTGAATTTCGCCGAATCACCCTACGCACCCCCCCCCCCCCACCGCACCACTGCCCCCTCTCACCTCCCCAACTACCCTCTAACTACCCTCCTCCCCCATGAGCCATTGTATTCAGCGCTCACAGCTGCGATAAGATAAGCCTGGACGCCTCTCTCTCTCTGTCTCTCTCTCTCTCTCTCTCAATAATACACTAATAATATTAATACTAAAAGATATAGGCTTCAATTTGGTGGTAATTGGATTTTCTTAACAAGCATTCGATTCCCAGCAGTCAGACACACAAACTGAGTCACTGAAAACAACCACAAAGAAAAACCCGACAAACCTTCCCATATACGAAAAAAAATCCCAACAAGGATTAGGAAGTGATGTATGTATTATTTTCTGATTTTAAGGAGGAACTTGCGCAAATTTACTTATTTTTTATTGCACATAAGAGTTTGTTTTCTTTTTGAAAGTCAGTTTTTTATATTAATGATGATTAAATGTTAAGAAGCATTACAGAAATTGCCATAGCTATAGGAAACTCACGTTCATCATCTTCAGACTACACTGAAATTCACTGGGCACAGGCACACCCTGGACAGGGTGCCATTACAGAACATTGCAGCATTCTGTAAGCATCACCCGACCTTCAGATTGCAAGGCTCCTTACAGAGCCCCCCAGTAACTGGCTCTTACTACCAAACCACTGGAGCTGCAAAGTTGGTTATTATAGGCTATAGGTTGCCTCAATACACAAAAATGGTCTTGCCATGGTAGTGGTAGATGAAGAAACGTCTATGTTTATTTAATTCTACACTTTCAGATTCGTTGCCTAAAGGGGAATATGTGACAAAAGGGAAATTTACATTTAAACAGTTTAGTTTTAGAGGTTACATTGGGGACAGTTTTGATTTGCAGATCGGCACGTGTCCAACAAATCCTCAACACTGACAACAGCAACAAAGATACACATTCCTAACGGTGTTTTTCTCTATGGGCACCACAGCGGTGCAGTGAATGCTGTCGCCTCACAGCTCCAGAGACCTGGGTTCGATTCCCGCCACAGCCACCGCCCGTCTGGGGTTTAGATGTTCTTCCTGTGTCTGTGATGGTTTTCTCTGGGTTTCTTCCCACGTGAATACGTTTTAGGTCAACGGGTGTCTCTAAAACGTCCTCCTGCTCTGCCAGCTAGGCCCTGAACTGGATTGAGTATGGAATGAAAGACTAATGAATGAACGTTTTGCTCTAAAACAATGTATTATTTCCCAGTTATTAACTCTGACATTCTTTCTCAAAGTGGGAAATTAAAAATTCATTCTGGAGACAAAAATATTGTTGCTGATCATATGACTTTAACTAGCAAACCTATTTTTTGTCTTTTTCTTGGTAGTGTAATACATTTCATATAACTAAAGGTGCATTGGTGCACTTCCTCACCTGTAGTTATAAATATTTGTTAGTATAATTCTACCTTGGTCATGAAGTCTTACCAGAAGATACCAGGCCCGACAAAACTACAAACTACTTGTTTGGCGTTTATTAAACAAAATCTGACTTCCTGTTATTTAGTTTCCTTATGAAGAGGCCTGATTATTTTTATCCTTACTGGATGGTCACCATCTGAAGCAAAGATACTATAAACTATACACTCCCCATCGCTTTATAAGCTGCTGATCAATTTGTCGAGTTTGGTTCCAGCTTACATTAATGGTATTAAAAATGTTTAGACGACGCAGATCATTTTAGACGCAATTCCAGGGTTGGCCGCGAGGAGGAGCTCGCCATACGCGGTTGAACGGCACGGCTTCTGCAAGATATCGATCTTAATAAGAACATTTTGTGCAAAAATCCTTACAGAGCCCGCGAATGCAACATATATGCATGTTTATTACAAAGATTTCCATACATCCATACGCTAACTAATAATGACGCGCACAAACGTACACTGGTATTTGAATAACATCTATAGGTTATTAGGTAGCCTATAGGCTACTGGATATTGTATTAACTTATCCCCAAGCATCATTCCAAAAGGTTATCATTTTGCGCGGCTACGTGTGTTTTTAATTATTAAACGCATCCCGAATTACCTGCGATTCTAATTTCTAAGGCGCGCAATCAGATCAGAGGCGTACAGCCGCACGGAGGTGTCGGACAGGTCGGGGATGATGTGATGTGTCGGACCTGCTGCAGTGTCTCAAATTGAAAGCAGCTAGTCGAGAAGCTTTCAGTTGATGACCGAGGGAGGAGGAGAGGAATTGAGGAATGAAGGGAGGGGGGAGAAGAAGGGGGAGGGCTGCCGGATCCGAGGTCAGCCCGAGGTGCCGCTCCATAGGCGCTCTAATGCCTCCATTCATCGATTTTGAAGAACACCACCGTGTGGCACAGGACAGAGATAACACAGGTTTTTTTGTGAGAGTTTTTGCACAGCAGCGCCCAGTAGAGCATCGGTTTGGGAGTACAGCATGCAACAATGTGCAGGAAAATCACATGCACCCAACATCACTGCAGAACGCATGGAGGACACCAGTTCCTCCAGCTCTGGGTTGTGTGATGGGAGCCTCATGTTTGGTCTGAACACCTAGCAATGTCTGGATTAAGAAACATTCTCAATATTTCAGCTAGGCTCCAGTCCTTGTTCAATTCGTCTGCTTTTATTAGGGAACTAAGCCCAAAAAGACTGGGTGTTAATGGTGTGTTGAGAAAAGTGCAGTTTCAGAGGCTTCATGATGTTCTGGTGTCCTACCAGTACTGCTAGGCTGCCCCATGGGTTTAGAGTTAGTTCATTCATTTCAGGGTACACACTTAACCACCCAGTTAAATTTCTCAACTATGGATCAAAAGGTTCAAATCCCACCTCTGCCAATCTGCCACTGTTGGGTCCTTGAACAAGGCCCTTAATCCATAACTGCTTGGATTGTAAGGTTGTAGCAGTTGTACATCACTCTGGCTAAGGGTGTCTGATAAATGCTGTAAAATGTAAATAGAGAACTCACTAACTTGGGTCCAAACTCCTAAGCTGGTAACCAAAACATAGCCTAGCCTGAATCAACCCAAAGTGTAACAAGAGAAGAAACAAGTCTGGGAAATGAGTTTCATTTTTTTATTAAGGTTATAAACTTTAAACAAATACTTTCTAAAACAGTTTTACCCGGTGATATACAATTTAATATGCACAAAAATACAAGAATACCAACAAAATATGGAGAGTACGTCTGCAAAACGCCTTTAATTCAGTACACATAGTGCTTATATAATGTGAGGACTTATGGCTAAAACTTATGAGATTTGCCTTTTTAGAACAAAAGGTCTAACCATCGTTAATAAAAAATAAAATCAAACTCACAAAACCAAGCAAATGCTGCATGGCATCATGAATTACTGTGAAGGCTTAAGCAACTTTTTCTTACAGAGGGAGAGAAAACCGGGAGAGCCAAATTTGTCAACAAAAGATGCCCGTGCATTCTGGGAGATGTGGTCTTAATTAACGGGCCCCAATCATGACAGGGACAGGGTGACTGGCAAAGATGGACTACAAACACTGGAACTGTGGGGCAGTGCGGTCAGCACCACAGCATAATGGACAGAATAGGGAGGAATATTGCACCTTCTCGAGCCTACAGGATGGTGATATTATGAGAAGAGTCCAAACTGAGCCAGTCCCTTCTCGCAAGTAGTGTTAGGACGGTGAAGTGGAGAAGGAGCCCATAAGAAACACGTGCAATGCTACGTTGTACTGCTTCAAACCTTATATTACAAGACATGGGTGGTGAAAGTGAAACGAAGCAAAAAGAAACACTCCACGAGCAAACATTCAGAGACATGCCATGGTTGTGGGATAGCTAGCAGATTCACGTTGGGTGTTTTTCTTAAGGCAACCAAATTGGACTCATTTCAGCAAATGTTGACGCTGTGGAAGGACGCACGCACACAGCACAAGAGTGGCAGGCTTGCGAGCACTCTCGAGAACGAAACACAAACAAACCTGGCCTTAAATAACGTTCTGTTGCAAAAATAAAGTCAATTCTGTGTACAATTGATTCAGTTAAAGGATTCGAGTCCGTCTTGAGCACTGGGTCAAAACGCTACTATGGCTCTAGTCCATGCGCCTAAGCTCGCAAGCGCCTGCTTGCTGCAGAACTGTCCGTTTAACGCTTGCTCCAAGTCCGCCTGCCTACTCACGAGTCCCGAGAAACCCGACCCGAAGATGGAGATCAGGTTGGAGATGTTACACGGTTCGAAGGGCTCGGGGCTGCCCGCGTAGGCGCACTCCTCAAACTTCTGGCGCTTGCACGGAGCGAACTCGGGCGCGTACTCCTCAAGCTCGGGCGCGTAATAACCATAGTCCAGTTTGCGCTTCTTTACCGGGCTGTACGAGTTCGAGCAGCAGTCCTGGTGCAGGCAGCCGTTCTCCACCGTGGTCACGACGTGCGTGTCCAGGTCCAGCACGGTGGTCTTGCTGCAGTGCACGCCGCCCGCCGGGGAGAAGTCGCAGCTCGGGGGCAAGGCGCACGCCTCGACGCAGCAACTGCGATAAAACAACGAGTCTGAAGGCTTGCAGGACGAGTCGTCGTCCTCGTCCAGGTCGGACTGGAGGGCTATGGAGGCAGCGCACGCGCCTGGCGGTGGTGGTGTTGGAGGAGGAGGAGGAGGCATGTGCGCCGTCGGGACGCGCGGGTTAACCGGTGAGAGCGCGGCGCACAGGCTGGGTGCTTCGCTGCAGCTCGGCTCCTCGTCAGCGTCCTCGACCGCGTCGAGCGGGTTCAGCTCCTGGATCTCGTTGCACACCGTCATGACCTCCTCGTACTGCTGCATCCGGTAGATCTCCGCGTACTTCTCGTTCATGTAGACCTGGCGCGCGTTGCGCAGCACGTAGGACACCAGCAGGTTCTTGTGCAGCTTGATGCCGCCGCGCTGCGTCCGCGAGTTGTGGATCTTCCGCAGCGAGATGGAGATCAGACTCTGCGCGTCCACCGCGCACTCCCCCGTGTGGATCATGGCTCGACCCCTCTCTCTCTTTCTCTCAAGCGCGCACTCTCAGTCCAAATCGCGGTATCTGGTTCGGGGGCGCAGGCTCAGCTTTGCTCCGTGGTGAAACATTGAACACAACCGGCCTGATCCGCTGCGTCTCTACCAGCGAGTGTGAGCGAGCGATCATTAGCCTGAAAGCCGTGCTCATACCATATATACCGCGCAAGCCTCTCCGCCCTCCCGGCCTCCGCCCAACCAGAGGCTCAGAATGCTGCTGAGTGACACGCAAGTCCCGCCTACGCCTTTCCAATCGGCCCAATCAGAGCGAGGCGGTTCTTCTGTGCTATTCAAATTCCAAACTGACTTTAGCGAGCTGGAATTTTCTCCAGAAGCGCGCAGAGCAGGGCAGAGCAGAGCTGAGCCGAGCCCGGAGTGTGTCTGCTGTCAGACTAATAACTTTCTACAGTCAAAGAAATATCAGCTACAACATCAAGAAAGACTAAAATAAATCCTAAATAATAAAGTAACTAGTAGAGATTAAGCATATATGAAAGAGATACTACATTTAAAGCAAATAATCTAATAATAAAAAGGGAGGGAAAATGTTACCTGCATATGCATATCTCCTTTAATCTTTTATACTTTATTATACATAGCAATCTTCAACCCTTTATACTTTCTACAGTCCCCCAAAAGATTTTAATGAAATCCGAACGCTGCTGCTTTCATTCAGCCACAACAAAGTCAAAGTCAGATTGATTTCTATATCGCTTTTTACAGCCAAGCATTGTCTCAAAGCAGCTTTAAACTTTTCTGTTATCTTCTATTATCTTAACCCAAACCCAAACTGAGCAAGCCAAGGCGACAGTGGCAAGGAAAATCTCCCTAAATGTTATAAGGAACAAACAGCGTCTTTCTAAAAGAGATACATTAAGAGAAATACAACTGAAGAGGTTGAGACATGAAAAGAGTGCCCTCTTGAGTAGCAGTTCCCTGTCAGTTGGAGGCTAAAACCTAATGTGTAAATATCTCTGGTGCAGTGTCTTATCCACATTTAATTTTCCGTTTATCAGACACTCTTACCCAGAGTGGTTACAACTGATACAATCCAAACAGTTGTGAGTTAAGAGCCTTGCTCAAGGACCCAACAGTGGCAGTTTAATGGGATTTGAACCCTAGACCCTCTGGTCCATAGTCCATATCTTAACTCCGGGGTTGCCACAGTTCCATCCCATCCAGGGGTTATTTCTCAGTATCTTTAGTAGAATACAATCAGAAAATACAGGGCATGTATAATAAGCAGATTGGAAAAATAAAAAACTGAAAATAATCAGAAAAAAACAGCTTCTATAGGTTATAGTGGCAAGCATTTAGTGTGGCCTCTTCTTACACTTGAGTAATGGCAGCATCTGGCAGCTTCATCAGGATGCCAAGTTGACCCTTCTACAGTCCTAAAAAGCTTGATCAGGAATGGTCTTTTTGGACAGGTAGCAGCCAAGAAACCACTTTTTCAGAAGGAGAACAGGGTGAAAAGGCTAAGATATGCTAAAGCTCACAGAGATTGGGATGGCCCTCAGTGGAAAAGAGGGTTATGGAAAGACGAATCCAAGTTTGAAATTTTTGGATCCAATCGTCAACAATATGTTGCATATGGTCATTATACCATTGCTAAAAACATATGGTGTCCAAAAACATTTGCCCAGTACTGTACATCCACGCACTTAGCAGATCAACTGATGATTAAGGGCCTTGTGAAAAGGCCTAACACTGTCAGAATTGATAGGTTGCCCTACTGGTCAGTAGTCCAATACACTAACCACTGTGCCACCATGTCCACTCCACATTCTAAAGCTTTAGAAAGGCACCCATTGTATGAAGTTCAACACATTTCTGTCTCATTCATTTGTCTAGTCTGTACTCCTCCCCATGTTGATTAATGACTAAGGAAATTTGGTTGATGTATTCTCATAGTTAACTATTAAGAGGATGTACTGGATGACCTCTTAATAGTTTAAAGACATGAACAGACTTAAAAAAAAAAAAACTTTCAATACCATTTCATCATTGTTACTATTTCTGTATGTTTCATTTGGACCATCGTCCTACCAGAAGACCGAACCCTGACTCAGTTGTAGCTTCTTCGCAGAATCCAATGGGACTATGGTAGCTCAGTGGTAAAGGATACTGGTCCTGCTCCTGGTTCTTCATGAAGTCCATGATGCCACAGATCAAAGTTTCATGTTCTTTTGGAGGAGAAAGGCATCACAGGTCCTTCGCCATTTGCTTGAGTGGATTTGATTAGTTTTTGTTGGGGCATGCTTTGCTTTATGACAAACCGTGCTAAAGTCTTTGTTGACCATAATCTTGACCATAGAACTCGGAGCTTCAGTAGTGCTGTGTTAATTCCATTTGACTACCAGGGTTAAATATGTAGCACTCTAAGGCACTCACGTGGAATAGCCACTGGGTTCGAGTCCCAGTGGTGCCTTCTGGCTGGTCGAGGCACGTCACATACAGCCACGACTGACTGTATCTGTTGGAAAGAATGATGATATTCCCAGAGTGGCATCCTGTCCAGGGCACACTTACACCTGTGCTCTGCATTCTCCAGGATAGGCACACTTTTCACTCAGGCTGATTGTAGTTCATACTCACAGGTATCAGGACTGATCTTTGCAATATGTTATGTTTTCATGTTCATGATGGGGAGACGTGATGGTGCAAGCCCTTACTGCGGTTGCCTCACAGCTCCAGAGATCCCTGGTTCGATCCTGACCTTGGATTCCACTTGCATAGAGTTTGCATGTCCTTCCCAGGTCCAGGTGGGTTTACTCCAGGTCCTCCGGTTTCCTCCCAAAGACATGCGTTAGGTTAATTGTTTGCTCTAAATTGGCCCATATGTCTGGTAAGTATAGATGAAACCTTGTTAAGCTCGTTAAACAAACGAACCTGTTCACTATACGTTACACCAGTCCTAATAGTGTAAATATGATCATAACCAGGAAATATTGTGTCATTGTCTGTTTTTCTCTGGTTCTTCCCATTGTGATTAAACCCCACTAATATTAGTGAGTGAATCACGCAATTTCAGATCATACCAATTCTCTCTCTCTCTCTGTCTCTCTCTCTCTCTCTCTCTCTCTCTCTCTCTCCCTCTCTCAGATCTCCGGTAGCAGAGTGCTGGAGCTGCATCTTAACAATGCTTGGGATCAGGAGCACCCATCTTTTAGCTATGCATTGCAAGGAAAGAAATCAATAAGCATGTGAGGGAAACCACTGCAGACCAAACTAGAATAAGGATACGTTAGAAAAGTGTGTGTGCGTACATACGGAAGGAAGAAAAATGCTGTTGGGTTATGAAAGCACAGGGTTTATTGGGCTTTCTTGGACGCACAACATAAAATCTTATACCAGTATTGGATTGTCAAAAATCGCAAATTGCCATACTTGACGTTTTCATAATTCACAATATTTATGTTTAAACTTTAACTGTTCAACATGCAAAAAATGGACTGACCACTTAAACCTCAGATATTCATTTAATAGCACAGAATTCAGTAACTACTATGAATTATTAGAGTGAAACCAATAAAACGTAGGGTAAAGTACGTTAGGGTCCAGCTCCAAAGATCCAGAGATCGCCGGTGCAATGCCTGGTCCAGAGTTTGGAGTTTGCATGTTCTTCTCGTGTCTGGGTGGGTGTAATCCTTGTACTCCGGTTTCATCTCATATTCAAACATTCGTTAGGTCAACTGGTGTATCTAAAGTGTCCCATTGTGAGTGTGTGTGTGTACATGTGCCCTGCTATGGATTGTCTATGGTTGGTTCCTGCCTTATGCTTCCAGTTAGGCCCTGGCTCCCCACGACCCTGAACTCGATTTAGAGGGTATGAAGTTGAAACTAAAATCAAAGCTCCTGAATAACGGAGTTTTTCTAAAAGCACCAAATGATTCCCACAGTATGTGAAAGTATTACAATGTTAATATATGGTGATGTTATCATAGGGTCACATGACCCTAACATAAATGTTTTGACATACATTCCTGTGCAAAAGTTTAGGCACCTCTGAATAACTGACATGCTTTGTTGATTTTCTAATGAAAGAAATTGAGCACAGCCTCTACAGAAAACGTCAATATAACAGATTATATGTATTTTCTAATATACTTTAAACGGATGCATTAAAGGCAATTTGCTAGCCCACCACCATGGTTACCTGGGGTCGAGTCCCGGCGATCGTACCATGGTCCTGCTACAGTGACCCCTGCTGGGCATCCTATTCAGGGTGCAATTACATTCCTCTGGTAACTCAGATTTTGTCAGTAAACTGATCAACAATTTTACAATACTGGTTTTACACGACTCAACAGGCAATAATCTTACAGAAGGATGTGACATAGAATTCAAAGTTTAGTAATTAAATGAAGAAATTCTTAATTTCCTCAAGCATGTTCTTTTTCTTTCACTTTTACCCAAATGTTTGGTAGCCGTTTCACGGTTGCTGCATTTAATTCCAGGGTTGCCAGATCCCACGAGAGAAACAAGCAAGGAGGTCTAAGGAAATAAGCTCAAAATAATTGAAGTCTCTTAGAATAAACCGACCTGGCACCCATGTTTGATTCTGCTTCCGAAACAGCTCTATACTCTCTCCAGTTACATCTGTGTGCATGCGCAGACTGAGAAAACCGATTGAAATCAGAGTAAGGACATACCTGCAAACAACTCGGCTAAAATCCAGCTCTCTTTATCATATTTCTTAACTTATTTCTAAGCCTTAATCCAGTCTGAGGAATTGGAGTATGCTGTTTACTTGACCACTTGAATAATCAGATAACTGCAAAAGTTGATTATAATCAGATTATTAAGTGCATGCAAACGCAATCACTGAATTACAGGGTAAACCCCCTGAGCTTTCACTGCTTGAGAGGAAGCTTCCGAAGTTTTGGAGCACCTCAAGTCACATTTAACTTTGTCCAACCGGCTTCTTTTCATTTGGAATGAGCGTAAGCAAAACATACCATTTGACCAGGAGTGCCAAACCTTTTCTGTAAAACTGAAATGCAGCATTTTGTATGGGTTGTAGTGCGTATGGATATAACAATACTGACTATCCGATCAGTGTCGGTAGCAGCCCAAGACTTTGGATTTGGATTCCCAATTGATCCACTGACATTTCCCAATGTGAACGGGTGTGATGTTGATCGACATGCCACAGATCACTATGTGAACACATACTATATTAAAGAACACTTTTATTGTACATGACATTTGGCATAACTAGCTTGCAGAGAGTTGGATCGGCCCTGTGATGGTCATTATTGACTCAGTATCAGTATTGGTTCAAACTCACAGCCCTGATGATAGCATTGTGTAGTTAACGACTGGGCTATCACTGCCCATTGCCTCGGACCTACCTGTAAAGCATTAGAGGCGTTTCTGGGTCATTACTCCACCCCAATAGACCTATCCAAGCATATTTACAGCATATTCACAGCATGTTACGTGCTAAAGAGTTATTTAGCATGAGAGTAGGTATTTTGTAGAGTGGGGCTACGTTGAGAGTCGTATATGAGAGTGAGTCAGACACTTGTTACGTATTATTTAGACAATATTACTTTTCCACTAAGGATTTACAGTACTTTGCAAAAGTCTTAGGCCACCACTAGATTTGTTGTTTTAGCAAAGGTATAATGGCCATATGTATTGTCGATGATTGGATTTCTCCCTACATAATGCTCTTTCCACTGATCTTCATTCCAATCTTTCTGAGCTTTAGCATATCTTAGCCTTTTCACCCTGTTCTCCGTTCCTTGGCTGCTACCCGTCCAAGAAGACCTTTCCTGATCAGATGCTGCCATTGCTCAAGTGTAAGGGAAGATCAGACTAAATTCTTGCCACTATAACCTATAGAACCTATTGCCGCCATTGCCTTCAGTATTTTAGTACTGCATACAAATGTCCTGTATTTTCTGGTCATATTCTAATAAAGAGATTGAGAAATAATTCTATATGTTCATTATGCCATTGCTAAAGCAATAACTAATCTAATGGTGTCCAAACACTTTTGCACAGTACTATAAACCTCTTAATATTTAAAACCCCCTGTCAATATTCCACTTTCAAAACTGACCACTTGTCAACACTGGGAAACATTTGCATAAATACTGTAAAACATATTTTAGAGATTATTTATTAGGTAATAATTACAAGGTTGACTACCATGTCAAGCACTTTTAAGTGGAAATCGAGGGAATCTTTAATTAAAGGCTTTTGCATAATTTTAGGGGCAAATTAACATGAATATAGGAACATGAATATAGTTTAAGTGCAGAGATGTAGCTCTGCTGTGTTAGTATACTACCAGGATGGTCTCACTTTCATAAATTTTTTTTCTTGTCAGATTAGTGGGGTCTTCACACCTATCATGCTCCACCGAATGGCATTGTTTCCCTTGACATGCATACCTATCCTGGCCAGAAGCCACTGCCGGGATCCGGATCCAGGTCTTTGTGGTGGCGGGCTAATGTATTATACTACTGTTCCACATTTAATAATCTCCACAAATGAATTTATATGATATGGCAAGTCATTTACCATAACCTTATCATTTTCCATACATGTTGTGGGTTAAGAGTGTTGCTTAAAGGCCAAGCTGTGGCAGCTCAGAGGAGGTGGGATTTGAACCCTCGGTCGTCCAGTCCACACTTCAGTACCTAAACCACTGCACCATCACAGTCCATGTGTCCCCACAGCTATGTGTTTTTTCTATAATTCAACAGTTAGCATTTTTTAAATCCTATAATAGCTGATTCCTATTATTTTATTATACTGAACAATAATTTATATGCGGATCTCTCATGACTGCTGCTCATTAGAGTCTTAAACCCTTTCCTCCTTCATAAAGGTTGTATTTTTTGAAAGTTAATAGTGAATTACCTGCTAGTTAGCCTGTTGAGACATTTGTAGTCAACAGACTACTGTTCTCCTTTTGGGTTTGGGTTTAAACAAACAAGTTCTGCCAGAATCCAATTTGTTCCTGACAATAGAAGAGCAAGAGGTGGAAGCATCAGAAATATTACCTCTTTCAGTGTAAAAACAGAGTACATTTTTTAGAATTCATAAAGTGTTCTTCAGTTTTTCATACATGGGTTGCACACTGGCTCTGTTTTCAAAAGCAGTACAAAAATTCACAAGAAGACTTTTAGAATTGTTATGAATTCTTCATTTATGGAATAACCCTGATAACATCTTAATATATCATGTTAGATGTGACTGTCTGTTTAAGGTTAGGACCACAGTCAGGGGTAGAGGAACATTTAGGGTTGGGGTTACAGTTAAAGATATGGGAAAGGGTTCGGATTATCATCCTCACATACAGTCGAACCCTATTATATGAATGTAAATCATTCTGGAAAGTGGAGAGTGTATTTAGAGGTAAGAAGCCATTTAGAACTCTGTATATTCCCACTATTTGTGTTAGCAGGTTATTGGTATAGATGGTGGGTTAGGGGGATTAAGACAGTCCATACATTATAGTGGGAATTTATATAGAGCGAGTTCATAATTTAATACTGTTTTAATGATTGTTTAAATGTTTTAATGATGGGCTAGGGGTAAAGTTGTGGGGTTGGTTTAGAGTGGTGCTTGACAGTTCACAAAATGAGACAAAAATATTATATTTTCAGTATCTGGTGTGACCCCCCTGTGCAGCAATAACTGCAGCTAAACGTTTCCTGTAGCTGTTGATCAGTCCTGCACACTGGCTTGGAGGAATTTTAGCCCATTCCTCCGTACAGAACGTTGGTGGGTTTCCTCACATTAGATGCTCGCTTCAGGTCCTTCCACAACATTTTAATTGATTTAAGGTCAGGACTTTGACTTGGCCATTCCAAATCATGAACTTTATTCTTCTTTAACCATTCTTTGGTAGAACGAATTGTGTGCTTAGGGCGGTGTCTTACTGCATGACCCACCTTCTCTTGAGATTCTGTTCATGGACAGATGTCCTGACATTTTCCTTTAGAATTCTCTGATATCATTCAGAATTAATTGTTCCATCAATGATGGCAAGCCGTCCTGGCCCAGATGCAGCAAAACAGACCCATACCATGATACTACCACCACCATGTTTCACAGATGGGATAAGGTTCTCATGCTGGAATGCAGTATTTCCCTTTCTCCAAACATAACACTTTTCTTTTAAACCAAAAAGTTCTATTTTGGTCTCATCCATCCACAAAACTTTCTTACCAATAGCCTTCTGGCTCGTCCACGTGATCTTTAGCAAACTGCAGACGAGCAGCAATGTTCTTTTTGGAGAGCAGTCGCTTTCTCCTTGCAACCCTGCCATGCACACTATTGTTGTTCAGTGTTCTTCTGATGGTGGACTCATGAACATTAACATTAGCCAATGTGAGAGAAGCCTTCAGTTGCTTAGAAGTTACCGTGGGGTCCTGTGTGACCTCGCCAACTATTACACGCCTTGCTCTTGGAGTGATCTTTGTTGGTCGACCACTCCTGGGGAGGGTAACAATGGTCTTGAATTTCCTCCATTTGTACACAATCTGTCTGACTGATTGATTGGTGGAGTCCAAACTCTTTAGAGATGGTTTAGTAACCTTTTCCAGCCTGATGAGCATCAACAACTCTTTTTTGAGCTCCTCAGAAATCTTCTTTTGTTCCTGCCATGATACACTTCCACAAACATGTTGTGAAGAGCAGACTTTGATAGATTAATGGTCTTTAAATAAAACAGGGTACCCACTCACACCTGATTGTCATCCCATTGATTGAAAACACCTGACTCTAATTTCACCTTCAAATTAACTGCTAATCCTAGAGGTTCACATACTTTTGCCACTCATTAATATGTAATATTGGATCATCAATTAGAGGGCAAGGATTAGTGTTTGCTACTAGCATGAGTTACTAGTCCTGCAGTTTTCTCATTAAATGAACCCAGTGAAAGCCCTGTTATATTATCTGTGTACTAAATATTATTTTATTAAGTTGCCAAATTATATTTAGTGGTAAAGATTAGGTTAATGTTAGTATCAGGCTAAGGATTAGGGGAGTCACAGATAGGGTTAGTAAGGGTCAGAGTGAGGGTTAGCATACTCATAGGCTCTGATCGCAACTAGCTTGTGTTGCTACTTCTGCTACTTCCCCTAGGACTAAACCATAGAAGACATAAAATATTTCAACTGTCTTTAATCCTTTATGTTTTGAGTTCAGTTTAAGGGGATGCTTGGGGTTGTGATTAAGGTAAGGGCATGGTTCTCATATTAATAGCTTGTATTGCTACTTCTGCTAATTAGCCATGAAATAAACAAAATAAAACCCTTATTATATAATGTCTTTAATACTGTATAGCGTAGCTGTGGCAATTAGAGGTATAGTTAAGTTTAGTGTTAGTATATGCTACAACTCAGGGCTATCTTACCTGTAGCAAATCAGTGACTATAAAACATGCAGTATCTAGAGTTATAAAAGTGCATTGGACTCTTATTTAGTCAAATATGTACTATGTTTTAGATACCAGGCTGAAAGCAAATCTACAACCCAGTGGTGTCCTCAGAATTGCTTCTGATAGCACCCGCTAAAAAAAGAATGAGCTTCTGCTACTAACTTTGTTATAAATAATAACTTTCCCAGTCTATGTTTCCATCTCACCCTTCTGACCTCCATTACAGTCGCTTCTTTTTGATTTCGGCACTAAGTCCTGGAAAATGACCAAACGAGAATGTGTTCAGAGGAAGTCCTGACAAGTCAGGGCTTCATAAGGCTACAATATTGGAACTGTAATGATTTTGGAACTGGTCTGTGGAGGCTCAAATCTTCAGCCTTCACATGCGACACTATTTTATACCAACAACAACCAATTATGAAGAGCAACATTTCACACGGTGTATACCAAAACTGTAATAGTCCTCCCTTTTACAGAGCCCTGAAACATAGATCAAACTTTCCTGATTTTATTGTGTTTTTATGGCTTTGTTAAATAGACAGCAAGCATAAATAACTTAAAACTTCCTGACATCACCTTTAATCCATAAAAACAGCTCAAGTTAACATAGAAAGTGATTACTACACCGTCCTTTCCCAATATTGTGACCACCATTTGTTTCGATGCTCACTGTCCAGTATATCAGCCTATGATTACCATATAGTTTTTAAACCCTGTTCACTCACTGTACACTTTATTAGAGACATTCACCTTATCGCTCCATGATGAAGCCAGAGACAGTAGCTAACAGTTTGGTGCACAGTTTGTATTAGTCATCCTTTATCAGTGCTCACAAGATGCTGGTGGCTGGACATTTTTGGTTGGTGGACTATGTTCAGTTCAGCACTGACACTGAGGTGATTTAAAACTCCAGCAGCACTGTTGTGTCTGATCCACGCATACCAGCACAACACACACTAACACACCTGACCATTAAAGAACAGAGTAAAGGGCACAAACAAAGTGTGTAGTGAAACAGATGGACTACAGTCTGTAATTGTAGAACTACAAAGTGCTGGTAAACAGAGGCTGATATACTGGACAGTGAGTATAGAAACAAAGTGCGGTAATAATATTAGGACAGGACTTTGTAGTTACAAAGTCTAACAGTAGGATCAACAGTTTGATATAAAATATTTCATTTTAACACATAGACTAACACATTATAAACAACTGACCTTGATTTTTATAAGCACGGTTAGAAGTGGTCAGCCAGACAGATGTGTGTCTTTGATTTAGGATTGGAATAATATGGTAATGGCTAGAATTAGCCTTTCAGACATTCAAGCATTAACTTAGTATAATATTTAATAATTATATTCTAGCATATCACTTAGTCTAACTCATATAGTGCTCATTCTCTGCCAGCCGTGGGACTGAACACAACACCAGATGAGTCATGGACTGAATTTTCCCAGCTCTTGAGAAAAAGAGCTCATGTAGAATTCCAAAGCTGCTAGTTATATTCAGTATCCTTCATAATTTTTATGGGAAATCTTTTCCCTCTACTATATAGTATAGTACTTGAGGTTCCCATCTAATGCACACCTCAAGCCATATTTCATGATTAGCAAATCATGAAATGTATCATAAAATATCTCGGAATACATAGAAAGAATGCATTTTTATGTCTGAACAGAGTCGATACCTGAGCAGTTCACTGTGGGCACACCCAACTCTACAGTGAAAGTAACTGGGGGCACAAATCGAACCTGGGTCACTAGAACTGGGCAGCATCAACACAATAGTAAGAACTCAGCTGATAGTAACAGTAGTAACTCATCATTTAATAAAGTATTATATGATAAAATGTGTCTGTTTATATGAAAAATTACATATTATGGAGAAATGCATACTTGCATTAACAATTACTATTCGTACATTCAATTAAAACAAAAAACATAATAAAAGTTTAAAATAACAGTCTTATGAAAACATGCTATGTACAGCTCTGGCTAAAATGAAGAGACAACTCCATTTTTTTAATCAACATATCTACATGTATGGCCACAGCTCATTTTACAACCCCGAATCAGAAAACGTTGGGACAGTATGGAAAATGCAAATAAAAAAATATGCAGTGTTTCTTACATTTCCTTTGACTTTTATTTCAGTGCAGATTGTATGAACCCAATATATTTAATGTTTTTTTTGTCAATTTTATTCATTTGTTAAGAAATATCCATTCCTGCAGTTCAGGCCTGCAACACATTACAAAAAATGTTGGGACATGAACAGTTTAGGGCTAGTAATGAGGTAAAAAACTAAACAATGATGCGATTTCAAACAGGTGATGTCAACAGGTGTTTTAAGTGGCATTTGTGAATGTAACTCTGTATTGTAGAGCTTGATAAAAGTTTGATAAAGTGGTAGCCTAGTGGGTAAGATACTGGACTATGGACCAGAAAGTCCAGGGTTCAAATCCTACCTCTGCCAAAGCTGCCACCGTTGGCTCCTTGAGCAAGGCCCTTAACCCACAATTGCTTGGATTGTAAGATTGTATCAATTGTAAGTCGCTCTGGATAAGGGCGTCTGCTAAATGCTGTAAATGTAAATGTAAATGTAAAGTAATTAGTTGCAAATGTGTTCTTGATGCAGTGCCGTCTGAGGGATCGAAGATCACCCCTCTTAAGTTTAGGTTCATACCCTTGGCCTTTATGCACTGAAATTCCTCCAGATTCCTTCAATTCTTTAATGATATCATGCACTGTAGAGAGAGAAATATGCAAATTGAATATATAAAATATGTAAAATGAAATGTTGACCAGAAAGAAACATTAAATATCTTGAGTTCATACTGTTTGAAATTAAATAAAAGTAAAAGCAAATGTAAGAAACACTGTACATATTTGCATTTTCCATACCATCCTAACTTTGTACTTAGTAAGGTACTGACTGGGTGATGACGTGAGCCAAATCGTATTTATGGTGGAAAAGTACAAGACATCTGAAAACATTGCATCTTCTTTGTTATTTTTGACCTTTGACATGATCTTATTGCAGCAAAGAAATATTTTTATTTGGAATGTGTCAGCAATTTTAAAACAACACAAAAATGTAACATTTCACTCAAACCCTGTGTCGTTAAATAGCAATTGATACTGAAAGCGACGTTCAATAAACCAAACAAACATTAATATTTCCTATGTAAGTTTGTTGTGTATAGAAAAAGACATGGAATTTGAACAAACCCAAACTTATGCACACATCAGCCTTTAAAGGTCATTAAACCTTTTTTGGAGATATTACTTATCAGGTGATAGGCTACCATCGTAACTCCACGAAGTGTAAACAAATCATTGATCGTGAGCCTGTTTGGAATAAGGGACTACATTCCCCGGCTGGTCAGCGTCATGCGGCGGGTTGCTCAGATCAGAGGTGCATTTTTGGATTTGTAGTGTGCGCTGGTTCTCCAGGACACCGGGGTGGCAGCAGGACCGCTGGGTGAAGCATCAGGGAGGAGCTTGCGTTGCTGGCACACGGATGCTCCGTGAACTTAAAGGCAAAGTAATCAAGCTGAACATAAATCGTTGCTCAGAGGCTCGTATCGGACGCCACAGCACGTCCAGAGCGCAGCAGCCCGGCGCTGGTGATCCGAACACGGCGTGGATGATCCACGTTACACGCCACTCTCTGTAGTTAATTAGATATCTTTAATGCAAGTGCTCTGTCTCGTCTGTTTGGGGTTACATTCGGTCAGGTGAGAGTGATTAAGTTTGAGATCTCGCGCGGCGAACCGGTAAGATGCACTCGGTGTGGATGATTATGCAAAAGGATCGCACGTTTCTGAATGCTAACAGCGCAAAGGAAAGCTCTGCAGAGCAGAAACATAAATATGGCATTTTAAATGGACAACTAACAAGTTCATGAAACTCTTAGACTCTACAAATATATGGATCACCCGGAAAGACGGCCAAACATTTGCACATCACGGTGTTTTTGTTTATTAGTGCGTATTTTAGAGAGGACCTCTGTGTTATACAATGAAAAGAAATACGATTACTAGTTGAAAATGGTTTAAAAGTAAATAAACTGTACCAGGTGTCAATGATTTCCATTTATTAATGTATAATAAACAATGTAAAACATTAATAATAGTCTTTTGAACGGGTATAATAGCCTATATTGGATTATTTTGGTTTCTATATACGTGTAACAATCACATTTGCTACTTTTTCAGTTCTAACCCCAAAAAGCCTAAATATATTCCCAAGCTAAACACATTAATTAATTCATAAAGTCTATATTTCAGATGCAGTCCCCAATAAAGCGCGTCTCCCCTTAACACCTTGCCTCTTTTCCCCTTTAAGAGCGCGAGCACGCAGCCAGCCAATCACATTTCAGTCCGATCCCTAAAGGGGGAAGGGCCTTCCGCACATGAGTGGGACGTGTGCGCGGTTTCCAAGGCAACCTCTCGCCTTGACCTCAACGTCCCCGTCCCCGGCAGGCAAGGCGGGTTTCCATGACGACGATCGTATCAGAAAGCGGTTCGTTTCCTCCGCAGTCTGTCGGAAATGTCGAAAATAATGGCCCGTGTGTTCAACTCCACTTATTCACTACAAAGTGCACTAGTTAGGGAGCTTCGACCATTTTCTAAAGCACAGTTAAGAGCACAGTGATGAACATCTATCACCGTCCTGAAAACACACTAAGCACTGGTAGCAGACGGAAAGCACGAGGCTTTGACTGTGCTTTTGATTTCTGCAAGGTTTGAAGTGAAAGAAAACAAAAACCAGTTTGCATTATATAAAGGTATTGTTTATAGAACGTGAACTAATCTAAATACCTTTTATAACAGGCTTCATATAGCTAACAAGTTATTTATATGGAGTACTGTACAAAAGTTTTAGGCCACCATTCGATTTATGTTAGCGGCCATATAGGCTATAATTATTTCTCAGTCTCTTTAAGATACAAAGAGAAAAGAAAGGAAATGTGTACACAAGGTAAATAATTTAGAAAAACACACAATTTCAGAATAAAATGGCTTCTGCAGGCAAAAGTCAATAAGGACCATTCCTGATCTGGACTGTAGAAAAGTCAACCTGGCATCCCGATGTAGCTACCAGATGCTGCTGTTGCTCAAGTGTAAGGGGAGATCACACTAAATTCAGCCAGTAGAAGTTGCTTTTTCTGTTTAATTCTCAGTTTTTTTATACTGCATACAAATTTCCTGTGTTTTCTGGTTGTATTCTAATAAAGAAATTAGAAATAACAATGGTATATCTAATCTAATGGTTGTCTTAAGAAATATACATTATACTATATACTATATTATATACAGTACTACATAGTATAGTTGATTTCTACCAAATTCTCCCAAACTAGTTACAATTTTTAACTATTTCTGAGTGAAAATATTAATTATTCCTACATTTACTGCACTTAGCAGATGCCCTTATCCAGAACGACTTACAATTGGTACAATCTCACAATCCAAGCAATTGTGGGTTAAGGGTCTTGCTCAAGAACCCAACAGTGGCAGCTTGGCAGAGGTCGGATTTGAACGCTGGACCTTCTGGGCCAGAGTCCGGTACCTTAACCACTAGGCTACCACAGTCCCCCTTCCTAAAGCAGACGACAAACGTCCTCTATATATTGTGTTTAGTGCGTGTTCGTGTAATTTGCTCAGGCACCAGTGCCTAGTGTGGAAATCAGCAACACTTTGAATTGTTTGAATTAATCCTTTTGAAGGATGATCCGGTGTTTCGAAATGCTCAAAACGTAGTGACACCTACTGGCCAGATTTGTGCAGCTACCTTGGGAAAACCTGAAAAGCTCCACACAAAGAACAAAGAAAATTTTGATTGTGAACATGAATGCTCTTCTTGAAAAAAGGACTGTCGATTGTTCCTCTTTCTGGTTGGTGCAGGTTAATGTTGGTTTTATGGAGTAGCTTAAAAAGTAATCTATTGACAAATAAAGTAATGAGTAATGGGATTACTTTTTCCAGGAAGTAATGAGTAAAGTAATCCCCATTACAGTGAAAGAAGTAATTACTTTTTTGAGTAACTACCCAAACACTGAGTACAATATGCATACTAAAGACTTTGGGAAAACAGCCATGTGAATTTCTAAATGTTGACTAACATTTCTAGACTAACCCATTCTGTAGAATGGTCCATACACAGGGTGTCTCAAATATGTACACACCCACTTACCGTTAAAGATAAACTCTTTCATATTAAAGAATACATATTAGAACTATGACTTTATCAATGTAAAATGACACTTTGTCAAAGGTATTCAAAATGTAGTCTCTCCACAGTATGCATGTTATTAATGAAATGTAATGCATCGTAGGATAACCACTTGCAAAAAGGTTATACTGTGTTATATTTTAATTCCTAACTAGCTCAAAGGCGTCTTTAAGTCTGTGTGTGTAGACCATGTGTAAAATTCCATGTGGAACTAATAACATTTTTTTCCATTAAAATAAGCATGACACAAAAAGTAGATTATAGGCCACATGTGAGCAGAAAAAGAAATTAGAGAACTGCCATAACATAGATATTAGACCCTTGTAGTCTAATTAAGAATTCTTAGACTCAAAACCTGATCTCTTCCCACATCATATGCAGTTATTGTAGAAGTAACACCTATCATATTTTCAGAATAATGGATACCAGGGTAGAGCAATGTCCTAGCCCACTGCCACAGAGAGCCAGGTTTGTGGTCCTTTGGTGAATTCTGAAGCCACTTTCATATTTATGTCATTTGGCAGACATCCATATCCAGAGCCACTGATACAATCTTACAATCCAAGCAGTTGTGGGTTAAAGGTTTTGCTCAAGGACCTTAGTGGTAGGGGTGTGATTTGAACCCTGTCCCTTCTGGTTCATAGGCCAGTATCTTAACCGCTAGGCCACCACATAAACACATGCTTGACTTTGACCTTGCACTCCAACAGCAAAACCTACCTGCATACCTATCCCAGGTAGATATTCGCCTTTGCCCTCCGAAATTGGGGATAGGCACTGGACCTCCTCCCCCCGACCATGATCAGGATAAGCAGGGTTAAAAATCATTAGGTTTGAATACACATTCTATGGTGTAATTTGTATTGTGGATAGATGGAATTTAATGACCACCTTGTGTCATAAGCGGGTTTTGATTAAAGGAGTATCTACACAGGAAGCGTGTTGAGATTATTATCTGTGATAATCATCCATATAGTACAGATACAGAGGATTAAGGGATGGGGCTGAAAAATGCTGAAGTATTCCTTTAAGGAGGCTGTAATGTCTCTCTCTCTCTCTCTCTCTCTCACACCGCCACCCCCCACCCCCACGGCTGCGATCCATTCTGAAGTGATCAGCCCTATGGAGGGAACTTTGAAGCGGGGCCACCCACGGCACTCATTTGCAGGTGTGTTCCAAACAGAACTGTTGACTTCAAAGGGCCCTTGCAAAGAGTCAGGCTGAATAATGAAGGGAAGAATGGAAGCACACTGAAGGCTTCGCACTCCTGACGTGTTGTTCAGAATGTGAAATTCCATCAACATAGAAATACAAGTTCCTTATGAATAAAGTTCTAGGAGGGGATTACATTTAACAAAACCAAAGTGCAACTGTGTACTGAGCTGAGTATATTTGCTAGCTTTAAGCTATGACTGCACGTGACAGAGCTTCGCTTGTGCCGTTCTAGTACAACTTATGCTAACAAGGCTATGAATGCTATGTGACTGATGTGTTGGTGTACGCGAATCACAGTTTGCTTGCGTTGTTTAGCTTCTTTGCTAGGCTAAATAAAGTGCAGTGTAGTATCTGATCTATGCTACTACATTAGAACATTCTGGCAAAAACAACCTCTCTACAATGACCTAATACTTCTTACTCTGAAGGGTGTAGCCTTCGAAGGGATTAGGGCATAGTCATGATGACTACAGAATGGACTGTAGCCTCTTTCTCTCTCGCTCCCTGTCTCTCTCTCCTGTTCTCGTTTTTAGAGCTTTATCTGGAATCTCGACTTCCTGTGACCTGTCGAGACTCATCTGCATACCACAAGCTACGTGTGTGTGTGTCTCTGTGTCTGGAGGGGTTGGGTGTGAGGTGGGGGGATAATTAGGAGAGATATGGAGAATGGAAGAAAGAGGGAGCTGTATCTCTCCCACACAGCCGAACGGAGCAGAACCTTATATATATATATATATATATATATA
>JAJAGP010003388.1:0-75296 GCA_025084515.1 Ancistrus triradiatus | reverse complement strand
CTGATTTGAACAATCATCCAAAATAACAACATATCCTATGTGAGAAAGAGATGTGAGAAATCCTACTTTTGCAGGGTTTTCCATTTTCTCTTTCAAATCTACAGTAAATATACAACTTACCAATTAATATATCTAAATCATAGTTTAGATATTGTTTTTGCACATTTCCTTTTCTGTGTAAATCATCCAAATCATTTGTATAGTGCCCATTAATTGCACAGTCTTTATATTGCAATTGCAGCTATAATATTTAGGATTACAGTCTATATTTGGGTTCTTGAAGACCTGGTTTCGAACCGTCGGTCTAGGCTTGAACATGAAAGGCGCCTGAGATGCCTACAGAACAGAGCAATGGACTGATCCCAGTGAATTACGGGATAGGCTCTGAACCCTCCCCACAACCCTGACCAAGATAAATAGAGCTTTTGCTTTGTTAAATCAGGACCTAAATCTCATTCATTCATTGTAGCTAATATGCATTATATTTTGGTTATCCTAAACTTGATGCAGTTTATAGAATAAAACAGCATATGAGAAGATGTGTATTTCAAAACTCATACATTCTCATGCCCATTGAAAGTCATAATGAGAGAAGGACAGAAAGAGAAAGTAAGAGTAAGAGAGAAAGTGAAAGGTAAGAGAAATATTCAGTGAGAAATGGAAAGAGAAAGTGAGTGATAAGTTACATTAGTGTAGCAAGGTAAACAATTTTAACAGAAACAAAGAAATTTAGTTATGCAACATTAACAAGGCATAATAACCACTGTGTTCAGCATTAAGGCTCCGGGAAAGCTACTGGCACTGTATTAATCAAATGGTGGGGGAAACTCAGACCCCTCTGTAGTGTACAGCCGAAATTCCCTGCCCCTACCGATCACACTTTACACCCACACAGCTCAGCTAACATACAGACACCTCCATCTGGTCAGTCACACTTACATACACATCTGAATTATTTACCAGAAGGGCCGGTTACGTTATATGACCTGGTGGCAAGGACAAAGAGAAAGAGAAAATAAAAGAGAGAGAAGGAGAGAGAGTCAGGTGGTTTCTATCTCTCCCTCTTTCTACTATCTCCTATCCTCTGTGGCTGATAGAACGATGGCACGGTGATTCAGCAAGCTGAGGGTGTCATGTGACCATCGGGAGATCCCACCATAGCACGGTCACATGATTGTCTGGAAGCATCTTCTGTTTCTAATGCTGGCTTCCCAGTAACCCAAGCCAAGATGGGAGGGGGCATAGCAGCTGTCACCGTATCTGTGAGCACACTAACAAAACAAGGAAGGCACATGGGTTCCAGGCAATCTGCCTTCACTTCTTCTTGGCTTTAGGGGAAATGTTTGATTAAAACAGTCTGACTGATATATACACTATATGGCAAAAAGTATATAGACATCTTGTCTAATTGGTGATCGCTTATTTCAGCCACACTTACTTATCAGGTTCATAACATGAAGCAAACCGGCACGAAATCTCTGTAGACTGTGGTAGTAGAATGGGTTGTACTCAGTGCATTTCTATGCACTTTAACAATCCGATAACTGCAGAAAGTCAGATTTTGTCAGTAATCCGTTTAACGAGTGTACATGCACTTGAGTAATCAGATAATGGGAAACCTCTGGGTTTACAGGATTCAGACAATAATCAGATTTCTACTTTGCAATCAGCCAGTAATCACAGAGAAGGATGTATTGTAAACTTCAAACTTTAGTATTAAATAAACAAATTCTTCATTTTATTGAGCATTTACTGCACAAAGTGAACAATAATTGTTTCGCTGCCTTTAATTCCATGGCTCATTTAATTCCAGGGCTGCCATATACCATGAGAAAAAGCACACAGGTCAATGGAAAAAGAGTCAAAACAGAGCCAAGTCTTTAGAATAAGGAGGAGGAATAAGGAGGTTAAGCTTGCGCACATGTGCAGACTGAGAAAACCGATTGAAATCGGGTAACTGGTAAACACGCTAAGGGAAAATCCAATTACTGGGTTAAAATCCACCTTTCTCTTCTAGATCGGAGTATGCTGTATACATAACCACTTGAATAATCAGTTAACTTCAGAAATCGGACTGTGATCGGATTATTAAGTGCATGTAAACGCACTCAGTGACTCTCAATATGACGCTTTCAGTTTGTCAGCTTTCTGCATAGGCCACGTAAAACATCGTCATAAAAATGGTTTGACTTTGACGGCAAACTTGGCTGCCAAAGGCCCTGAGCTTAACTGCAATAGACACCTTTGAGATGAACTGGAATGCAAATCATGTATGTTATCGTCCAACATCAGTGTTTAACCTCACAGTCATATTCCAAGAAAAAAGCCTACTCTGTAGAGTGAAATGGGCCAAAATCCATACTAAACCCATTCAAAATTCAGAGTACTGTTTCTGCTGATTGTGTGTTTATGTTTATTATCGGATTCCCATCTGATAATATCGAATATAACCTGCAGCCAATTTACAGTACTGTGCAAAAGTCATAGGCTGCCATTAGATTAGATATAATCATTGTTTTAGTAATGATATATTGACCATATATAATTATTTCTCTTTATTCAAATACAACCAGAAAATACAGGAAATTTGTACACATTATTAAAAACCTGAAAACAATCTGAAAAAACAGCTTCTATAGGCTACAGTGGCAAGTATTTAGTGTGACCTCCCCTTACACTTGAGCAATAGCAGCATCTGCCAGCTTTATCAGGATGCCAAGTTCTACAGTCTGAAGAAGCTTGATCAGGAATAGACTTTTGGAAAGGGTAGCAACCAAGAAACCACTTTTTTGGAAGGGGAACATGCTAAGATATGCTAAAGCTTGCAAAGATTAGACTGAAGATCACTGGAAAGGAATATTATTTAGTGACGAATCCCAAGTTCGTAATTTTTCACTCCAGTCATTGACAATATGATCCGAAAATCAGCAAATCCTGCAGGCCTAATACTTTTGCACAGCACTGTAGCTTACATATCGTTAACTGTTGGCTTAATAATTACATATCTATGTATAGTGGTTTAATGCTAGACATAGTTTGAGTATTGGGGGTATAAACGAATCCACCCAAATGCAACAGGATACCAAAGCTCACTACAGACAGCCAAATAAAGATTGTGAATCCACTTTAGAAGAAGCTTACAGTTTCAGTCATAGGCAGGAAGGCACCTGTGGTTAGGTAAGGTTGAGCCACAGCGTGAAGATCTTGTTTGTGATAACAAGTACAGTATCATAATGTAGCAGTATCTTGAATCTGACACAGGAACCAGGACTGGCGTTTCATTTCCCTTAAATATTCAGAGCATTTGAGTAGATGCATGATGGTGTTTAACGAGGTAAGCTCAGTATAGTTACATCTTTATAACATGCCTCATACTAGTCACTTTATAATATTATAGATTTCCCTTCTAAATTATTAACTTCATTACTGAGCTTAATTTTAGCCTTGTGCTCAGTTCTATCTAACCACAATATTAAAACCACAGAAAGCATATAGAAATAAAATGGTATTTATCACCTCATTTGTCAACACTTATATGACATAGGCGTATAAAACCCCGTGCAAATTAGGGCCCATTTACTGGGCAGTGCCATTCTAGGTAAGGTGAGTGTATTTGGAGGAGTTTCCTGAACATGTAAAATGATCTTTTCCTGACCTCTGTACACTGAGTATGTCCTTTCAGTAGACCCCTCCCACTTGTGGTATACGTTCATGCTTGATTGGTTTACAGTTACTGAAAGTGGTATGCAGATTTTGTAGGAGGATGGGGTTTTTTGGGCTGCTGTTTTCACTTACTGTAATATGTTTTGAACAATTGCTTATTTAAAAAAAAATTTTGCTATTGCATTTCCATGATGGGAAACCTTGAGACAGTTCATGTATTAGTCTTCCATAACTGTTTTATTCTACTTATTGTTGGGTTGATTTGGGTTGGTTCTGGACCTGGTCTTGTCCCAGAAACGCTGGATATATGACGTCACAAATCACTCAGTTAGTGTGTTAGTATTATTCAAGTGGTCTTGTATACAGCATACTCCGATCTAGAAATCAGATTATGAAATCCAATATAGAGAGGTGGATTTTATTCCAGTAACTGGATTACTCATAGCATGTATACCAGTTACCCGATTATGATTGGTGTTTTCAGACTGCGCATGTGCACCAGCGTTCGCCCACGGTTGCCAGATCCTCATATTTCTAAAGACTTGGCTTTATTTGGCCTATTTTTTCCCGTTCAGCGTTTTTTTTCTTGCTGAATCTGGCAACCCAAGAATTAAACAGTCACAGAATTAAAGGCAGCGAAACGGCTATTGAACACTTTGGAGACACTCTGAAACGCAGTTTATACACACATAAATGAATCAACTGATTATTCAATATTAAAGTTTGAAGTCACAGGTTTTTATTTATTATCATTGCCTGAGTCATGTAAACTGGACGTTTCCCATTATCTGATGACTCAAGTGCATGTATACTGTTGATCTTGTTGCCTTAGACTAAGGGCAGAGCTGGGGGTTTCATAGTCCAAAGAGTCTTATGGGTGATCAGAGACGTTGATTTGCTGTCTTCTGCCGTACCGTGGGGTTGCCAATGTCTCAATGTGATCCCTCTTGGCTGTGTTTCCTACCAGTTCTCCTCTTCTAGCTTATTGCAGCTATAGCTAATGCTGCCGCGGGGTCTCATGCTACACTTGGCAATCAGTGAATTGGTTCTTAATAGACACTGTGCTCTTATCAATAACTAATTACATTTTCTGTTTTTCTCCTCCGAGCTGTGGTTCCGGCAGTTCCAGCCCCACACATGATGTTATCTGCTGGAGCTCCACTCAAGCTGTTTCCGTCATCAGCTCAAGCCCCACCATACCTGGGCCACTTAATGTCGATGTGCATACTTCACATTTTATTCGAACTTTGACTCCATGACTTTAGTTTCGCTCTTAGAATTATCATCTACGCCGCCCAAGGAGGTTGGGTCCCTTTTTGAGTCTTGGTCCTCCCAAGGTTTCTTCCTAGAACTAGGGAGTTTTTCCTTGCCACTGTCGCCCTAGGCTTGCTCAATTTGGTATTGGACGTAGTTATTAGGAGATAATATAAACTTGTAAAGTTGCTTTGAGACAATGCTCCATTGTAAAAAGCGCTATATAAATAAATCTGACTTGACTTGACTTGACTTGATTGGATTACTGACAAAGTCTGATTTTTCTTATTGGATTATTAAGTGCATGTGAACACACTCAGTGTGACAGAGAGGAGACGTCCTTGACTGACGTTTTTTGGATAGGGAAAAACAAGACTCTGCATAGCCAGAAACGGAACCCTGAGTCAACAGGATCCGGTAGCTGTTTGGCATCAACTCTAAATCTGATTTGTCTTGTGCAATTCACTTCTTTTTGGGATGTGTGTGTTAAGACATTGGCACACGCACTTACAGTAGCACCATGTCATATGGCGGCTCTATTTTTAGTTGACTTGAGCAAACAGCATGCTAATGGAAGGTCATGGTAATTACCCACACTGCTGATTGAGTTAATGACCCTTTCTGAATTACAGTACTCTCATACATAAGATGCCAAAAATATACACACAGAGAACACATTCCTCACGTTCGCATCAGCTGTTTTTCCAACAAGGTTTTTTGTGGGCTTCTGGGTGTGTGTATCATTTTCTGGCTTTCTGTGTTTGCTTTTAAAAGCACTGCAACAGTCACATACAGGTGTAATGTAACTTACTGACACGTCTTCTTCTGTAACTACTAATTAACGTACAGCAGCTGCAACTAAACGTCACCTACACATGGAATTACACATTAGCTGTTTGTTATATTTGTGAACATTTCTTACACAATTGTCCAAATCTAATGACTGTGCGACTCATCTAATTTAGTTAACTGGTACGAGCCTTAAATTGTAAATAATTTGAATTCTGATTTGGAAGAAATAGAAGAAATACAATGCAAATATCCAGGCTGTAAATGTACTGGGGTTGGGAGGAGGTATGAACATATATTTAAATGGTCATATTCAGAGAAAGCCATAAAGCCATTTTCAGAGTGGGCTACTTAACTGGGAAACATATCTGTAGATACAGATGGAAAGTTACTCATAACATACGATACATGGCCACATACATGATGTTCTTGATGACTCTTTCAAATCATGTTAATCCCAGTTAAGTCCTCATGAGGTTGCTATGTTTTGTCTGTGTAATTATCTTATTGCAAGAGTTCTTTAATCGTGTCAAACTCATCCACTTTACCGTAAGCACTTGACTTTAAGCCCAAAATGTCAGGGTTTAAATTAGTTGTTTTAGAAATGGTATAATGACCATATACAGTGGTACCTCAGTTCTTGTTGCTTCATTCGTTCCAGAAGACTTGTCGACAAGCAAATTTTCCCATAAGGAGTAATGTAAATTGAATGAATCCATTCCAGACCCCAGAAAATCCACACCGTATAACGCATTATATGCTTTAATGGAGTTGTATTGTACAGGTTCTCCCTGATTTACAATGGGGATATGTTCCAACAAATCCATCATAAGTTCAATGTATGATGAACTGAGGTCTTTAAAATGAATGTTTGGTAGAGGCAGTCGTGTACTGGATAATAGTGTAGATGTGAAAAGGATACTTTGATAAGTAATGATGAGTAAGTTATTGTTTAAAACACTTACTTTAACCTACAGTTGGTCAAAATCATTAACGCAAAACTTATTTTATAATGAAGTGTTGAAAAATCTCATGTAATTTAGTGAGTAATAGATTGGAAGTGAAAAATAAAAGCAGTTTGGCCCAGTAGCCTAATGGATAAGGCGTCAGCCTCCGGAGCTGGGGATTGTGGGTTCAAGTCCCACCTGGGTCGCTGTTGACTTGGGTTTAAGTGGTATCCACTTGGTATCCAACTATATTTGCATGTCTGGCTTTGTTATGTGGGACTGTGGTAGCCTAGCGGTTAAGGTAGTGGACTATGGACCAAAAGGTCCAGGGTTCAAATCCCACCTCTGCCAAGCTGCCACTGTTGGGTCCTTGAGCAAGGTCCTTATCCCACAATTGCTTGGATTGTAAGACTGTATCAAATGTAAGTCGCTCTTTATAAGGGCGTCTGCTAAATGCTGTAAATGTAAATTTAAATGTTTGCTTACATACTCTATTGTTGAACTCCGTTCACTAGCATAGCTGCTAAACTAACGGCAGCCTGTATTCTGGAGCATTCAATTCTTGTTTTGCTTTTGGTTGGCTCTTGAAAACTAACCTTTTTGGGACCCATGGATACTTATTTGCACTACGAATGCAGTATTGTAGCTGTACAAATAAAGAAAAACATTATAATAATGGCAGAGATCTTCTCCGAGAGCTATTTTGTACCATATCATGGCTGGCCATGCTTTAGTAACTGAGTGTTTAAAGCACAGCACACACAAAGCGAGCCGGAGCAGAGCAACATGTGTCTGCTAATTACCAAAGCTCAGAGAGTGTAACGTTCCCAAAGCAGTCTCACATCACCACACATCAATAATGTAGAGCACTGTTATTCAAAGCCTAGCCCAGGCAGACATAATCAGGCCATTCACCATGGACCAAATCTAGAATGTGCTCTCTTTTTCGTTGTCTCTCACAGCCTCAATTGAACCCTCAATTCCATATTTTTGGTCCACATTTCTATTACAGAACACAATATTCCCTTTAAGGAACACTCAGCTTTGGTAAAAAAGTCTTCAGAGGATAAGACATTTTCAAAGTCAATTTCATACAAAATCATGCTTGTGTGACTGCCAGCCAAACAATATGGCAAAATTATAAGTCCTTTTTCATTCCTTAAAATCTGCTTCTCTAAATCTCTCCAATGTCTCGGTGGTAAGAACCAGATGCTGAAAATGGCTGTTCCTGGGGGCCTGGTTTAAATCTCAGAAGGGATTTGCAAAGTTAAGGGTTATGGCACCAAGATGGATTGGTGCCCTGACCAGGGTATTCCTGTGCCTAGTGAATTCTGATTTAGGCTCCAGACCCTCTCTTCAAACCCTAATGAATATAAGTGGGACTAAAATAGGATGCTTTGCTTTGCTTTGCTTTTTTTTCCAAATCTACAGGTTTTTCTTGAATTATGGCTAATTATGTGGGACCGTGGTGTCATAGTGATTAAGGTACTGGACTGTTTACTAGAAGGTTGGCAGTCAAAATGCTAGTTTGTCTTGGTGCTGTATTATGAGGGTCTGGATTGAATACTATCCTGACTTCTAAGTCACTTTGTATCAAAGCCACCAGATTAATAATGATTATAATAATCATTTGATTACAAATGGACATTGGACATCTTTGTGAAATAGGGATAGGTATTATGGTCAGGGTTATTATTTTTTTTTCTTTTTTTACAAAGAGAGAGAGAGAGGGAGAGAGAGAGAGAGAAGGTGACTCTAACTTAAGTGGCTGTCTTTCATTATTCCATACAGCACTCAAGGCCACAATGAGGACACAGAAGAGAGATGATAGAAAAAAAAGAGACTTAAAGGATCCATCCATCAACAGGTTCATTAGTGGAGTGAGCTACAAGAGTTCTGTGGAGTTTCACTGGGTACATTCAAATGTGACTGATTTCGAAACACATCAACCATTCAAAAACACAGTCAAAGCATCCTGGTGTAATGCCTTAAAAATGTAATCGTCATGTTTAATATAGGAAATAATGACATACACTCAATGGACAATTTATTAGAGACACCCATCTTGGACCTCCTTTAGTCACAGCACTTCTACTAGGTCCTCAAATCATTATGCAGGAATACCGAACCATGCAGACAGTATAGTGTCTCACGGCTGGTGCAAATTAGATGGTGCTCTGAAGAGCCTGTTCTACTTTATTCCATATAGTAGTATCAGTAGTTTTGATTAGGGTTTCAATATTCAAAACTGAATTAGCACACCAAATTACAAGTGTAAAATAAATCAGCATACAGTGATACCCAAGATCTCGTCATTAATTAGTTCCAGAAGGATTGTCGAGTATTGAAAATGACAGGTAAAATCCACTCTGCATAAGGTATTATATGCAATAATGGAGTTATATTGTACAGGTGCTCCCTGATTTATGAAGCTTTGGTAAGTAATGATAATTGAGTTAATGTTTAAAACACTTACATTAACCTACAGTTGGCCATAATCATTCACACAAAGCTTAATTTATAAGAACGTCTTGAAAAATCTCATGTAATTTAGTAATATATTGAAAATGAAAAGTAAAAGAAAAACATTTACTCTATTGGTGAACATAGCTGCTAAGCTACCTGCAGCCTGTCTTTCCTTTGGGTTTCCTTTTGATTGGCTGTTATAATTAACATTTTTAGGACCCATGGAGACATATTTGCATTAAGAATACAATACTGTAGATGTAAAAATAAAGAAAAACACAACAAACCCAGCAGAGATGTTCACTGAGCATGGGCTGTTGTGAACCTGAATCACTGAATAACTACGTACTACATTTACATTTACATTTACAGCATTTAGCAGACGCCCTTATCTAGAGCGACTTACAATGGGTACAATCTTACAATCCAAGCAATTGTGGGTGAAGGGCCTTGCTCAAAAACCCAACAGTGGCAGCTTGGCAGAGGTGGGATTTGAACCCTGGACCTTCTGGTCCAGAGTCCAGTATCTTAACCACTAGGCTACCACAGTCCCATCGTCACATTAACACACCGTTACCAAATTAGTGTCGCTGCAGTGCTGAGAATGATCCACCACCCAAACAGTACCTGGTCTGTTAGAGAACAGAGTAAAAGGGACTAACAAAGTATGCAGAGAAACAGATGGACTACAGTCTGTAATTGTAGAACTCTATGGTAAGTGCAACTGATAAAATGGACAAGAAGTGTGGAAACAAGGAGGTGTACCTAATAAAGTGACTGGTGAGTGTACACATTAAGTATCTAACATGGTGCTCACGGAATTTACAAATTAATTTATATATACACATTTGAGCCAACTTGGGGCTCATAGGACCAGACCAACTTTTTATTTCTATACAGTCCAGTTCAGATACGTTCATGCCCATTGTAGGTGGTTATCATTCTGACGGATCTGCAGCTGCACAGTTCCATACTCAACAGGGTGCAGCTGTGTGTTCTAGGTAAAAAAAACAGGGACTTAAGCAATTGCGTAAGTACATGTACATATGATGGGGCAACAGTAGCACATTCCTAGTCCCCTCTGGCTGCAAATAAGGTGTTAATTAGGATAAAGTTGGAAGATTTACAGTTAAATCACTATAAATTAGAAATGATGACCTGCCTCAGTGCTATATTTATTGCTAAGTAGTGTAGAGATCAGATGGGCTAAAAGCAGAATAAGTTCTGACCGACGTCATACGTGTAATTTATTCCTGTCCTGACATCTGCTTCATGTTTGCGCTTAGCCGAGCTGCGTGCAGTCACAGCTTCTTTATGATGATCTCATAACAGTTGTTAAATGCATTCGAAATGGAGCGATTGTGATCAGAGTGCTGCTGATCACTTAAAGTCCTGCTGTGACTCAGCAGAGCTACACTTCTTCGACCTCTCTCAGACCTGTGCTGATGTCATCATCCTGCATCAGTCGAGCAGAAGGAAGGATTTCAGACTGGTCCTGGAACTGCAAAGCTACAGCGATGAACATGCAATGAGACATCAGAGGGAATGGGGTGACTGGGAGGGGTTGCAGTCATCCATCTGCCAGGAACAAGGCTGGGGGTCTGGGGGAGAGCATTCCCAGAAAAAATCCTGCATTAGCATTTTTTACAGTATATTAATCAATTATTTATCCTGGGAAAAGAACAAAATAAAGCTTTATTCCCTCGCATAGGCTTTCACAAATCCCTTTATAGCTGGAGGTGTGGTCGCATCTAAGCAGTCTTGCATTAATGAGCTCTTCTATGTACGTGTATATCAAATAATCAGAGAAATGGAAAACTATGATTTTGGCAATAATGAGATCAGGATTTACATGCGATATTGTAACTGATAAATCGAGTCTGCATGAATTAGCCAGTAATTTGGTTTCATTTAGTAGATTTTCTCTGTGTAGTACAGTTTTTCAGCTTAGCCATGCCACTGGTGGGTTCTTAAGTATACTACGTAAACAAAAGTTTGTGGGCACCCACAACTTAGATCCAAAACATGCACTAGTATTGGGTTTGCCCCCCACAAAAGGCTGCTACAACAGCCTTTGTTCTTCCAAGAGGGCTCTCAACTAGATTTTGGAACATGACTGTGAGGTCATCTTCTGATGTTAGACTCTGGCTCATGTTTGTCATTCCAGTGCATTTTCAATGTGTCTGATGGATTTGAGGTCACAATTCTGTGCAAAACCCAAATACAGTCTCAATTAAAGTTGGCAAACCAATTAATATGGTTTTTGTTGAGGACAGTAGGACATAACTGATTTGTTGGACCTATAAATGTGACATATTGAGAGTCACTGGTGTATCAGTACAACCCATTATACTGTTTGTCTATGGAGAATCCAAAAATGTCTGCTTTATATCAGAAATGTGTTAGAAGTGAGTGTTGCTGAAATAGCAGAGCTCAATAATTAGAAGAGGTTTCCAGAAACCTTTGTCTATATAGTGTATGATCCATAACTGCCAGCTGCTCAGTTCAGTGTAGCTGCTATTTTGAAATATCATTTAGTGAATAGTATTGGATCTAAGAGGAATACAGGGCAAAGTTTCTGGACATGGAGAAATATGATAGAGATCGATTAGGGTATAAAATGGCTTAATGACCCATTATTGGGCTAAATTCCAAGGGTCTTACTGAATTCTGACTATTTGATAAATCCTATATATGCTAACTAAGCACCTTTTTAGGAACACGATACTGATACTGGGTAGGGCCTCCCTTTGCTCAAAATAACCTAATTTCTTCATGTCATGGATTCTACGAGATGTTGGAAACATCCCTTTGAGATTCTGCCCCATGTTGGAATCATTTTCATGCTGTGAATCTCCCATTCTACCACATCCCAAAGATGTTCTACTGGATTCAGTTTTGGTGACTGAGCTTTGTGACATGGTGATTTATCATGCTGGAACATAGCCATTTTAAAGGATGGGTACCATGAAAGGTTGCACACACCAACAATACTCAAATTGGCTGTGGCAGTCAAGCGATGGCTGATTGGTAATAATGGTCCCAAAATGTGCTAAGAAAACAGTCCCTTCAGCAGAGAACAAGATTCATCATAGCAGTCTTTAACCGTTCAGTTTTGGTGAGTCTATGTCTACTGTAGCCTCAACTTTCTGTTCTTGGCTAACAGAAGTGGAATTTGACAGGGAGTTCTGCCGTTGTAGCCCATCCACTTCAAGGTTTACCACATTGTACATACTCTGCTCACCACAAGTCTTTCTGTTAGCTCAAACCATTCTGGTTGTTTTCTGTTGACCTCTTTCGTCAACAAAGCATTTCTGTCCACAGAACTGCTGCACACAGGATGGTTTTTCTTTATTACACCATCGTGAGTAAACTCTAGAGACTGTTGTGCATGAAAATCCCAGGAAATACACAGTTATTAAAATACTCAAACTACTCAAAAATACTCAAACTACTCAAAACTCACTGAGATCATATTTTTCCCCATTCTGATGGCTGCTGTGAGCAATACCTGAAGTTGCTGGCCTGTATCTACAGTACATGGTTTTATGCATTGCACTGCGGTCACATGATTGGCTGATTTGATAATTGGATGAATGAGTAGGTGTACAGGTCTTCCTAATAAAGTATTCAGTGAGTGTATGTAATTGCTTTAGTCCAGTTTAGAGATTGGAACAAATAGGGTTACTCCAATATACAGATTTTAGCTCTTCCACTGAATGAAAAGGGCTATGGAAAATACCAAACTCATAAACATTGGTCCTCCCTTCCTGTACTTAATCACACACAAGAGCTCTGGTTTACATGCACTGTATAAACAAAAGTTAGTGGACACCCTTTCTAATTAATGAGCTCTGCTATTTCAGCAACAGTCACATTCCTAATATAAAGCAGGCATTTCTGGATTCATCATAGACAAGCAGTAACAGTACAATGGGTTGTCCCATATAACTCTTATAGGTTTCCGCTTCCAATAAGTCAGTTCCTTTCTGCTCTATCGTCCTAAGAGAATTGGTGTGCCCTCTTTGATTAAGAATTTGCTGGCTTGCACAGAATGTTGACCTCAACTCCATCAGACACCTTAAAACACACGAATGCCAAAAGTGAGCCAGAGCGTATTGTCTAACATCAGACATCGATTTCATAGTCATGTTCCAAAATCTAATTGAAAACCCTCTTAGAAGAACAAAGGCTGTTTTATCATCAAATGTTGATGGCAAACTCCATACTCATAGCCATGTTTTGGATGTCATTTTTGGGTGTCCACAAATTTTGTCTGTATAATTTATTTGTATTCAGGGAATGATATTTGGGAAATTTTGCATGAGTAAGCTGTAACACTCTAAAGATGTGCTTTGTTAGTTCCCCTTGGGGTCAGCAGACAGTAATGACACTTTCTGAGGATCCACAAGTCATGGATGTCTAGGCTGTACCACCTGTGTCCTCCCAAGGGAGTTAAAAACTGCATCAGTACCAGATGGGCTGGGCCATATAGGCGGTGGAGTGGACTCCTCACTCTTTCCCGGGGGTCCTAGCTCAGCCTGTCTGGGGCGAGACACACTAATCACAGGCTGACTGGCAACTGGCCAATCAATTACAGTAATTACAGAGAACACCAGGAGAGAGAGAGAGAGAGAGAGAGAGAGAGCAACCTTGATAAGTGGAAGGCACTTTCGGATATTATAACAGTAAAACATGAAACAATGTTATCGTAATCCAGGGCACTAAAACAGAACATTATACAACATTGTGTCTAGTTATTTAATTACATTGTGTTGTTAACATGCCCATGCTAGAAGACATCTGTGATCTTTCTTAGTTCGGCCATATTTATTCACCAAAGACATCTTTTTAGTTACACATACCCCATCCATATCTCTCTTAGGCCCCTCACTCATATTCATATTCATCCCGGTAACTTTTTATGCTATTTTTTTACAATGCATTATCGATTTTCTTATGCTATGTGTAGTGTTAGCTAATGTCATGTTGTAACAGGCATATTTGATCAAAACACTCTTTACTCCCAGGCTTTCTTCTACTATGTCACTCTCAATTTGTTAGCGCTGACCAGTTCTAACATGACCTTGTACAGGCTGCGCTTGGATACCAAGTCACTGACAGATATAATGGACCAAGTGCTTCCAAATTAGTGTCATAGTCAGTTAGTACAGTAGGTTCATATAGTAGAAGAGTAGAGACATTTTTATTGGCATTCCAACCATATACAGTGGGGCAAAAAAGTATTTAGTTCTCCTACTTAGAAAGATGAGAGAGGTCTGTAATTTTCATCATAAGTACACTTCAACTATGAGAGACAAAATGAGAAAAAAAATCCAGGAAATCACACTGTGGGATTTAAAAATAATTTAATTGTAAATTGTAATTGTAAAATAAGTATTTGGTCATTAAGAAAAGTTCAACTCAATACTTTGTAACATAACCTTTGTTGGCAATGACAGAGGTCAAACGTTTCCTGTAAGCCTTCACCAGGTTTGCACACACTGTAGCTGGTATTTTGGCCCATTCCTCCATGCAGATCTCTTCTAGAGCAGTGATGTTTTGGGGCAACACGGACTTTCAACTCCATCCACAAATTTTCTATGGGGTTGAGGTCTGGAGACTGGCTAGGCCACTCCAGGACCTTGAAATGCTTTTTACGGAGCCACTCCTTTGTTGCCCGAGCGGTGTGTTTGGGATCATTGTCATGCTGGAAGACCCAGCCACGTTCCATCTTCAATGCTCTCACTGATGGAAGGAGGTTTTGGCTTAAAATCTCACGATACATGGCCCCGTTCATTCTTCCCTTAACAACGGGTCAGTCATCCTGGTCCATTTGCAGAAAAACAGCCCCAAAGCAGGATGTTTCCACCCCCATGCTTCACAGTAGGGTATGGTGTTCTTGGGATGCAACTCAACATCTTCTCCCTCCAAACACGAATGTTTTTACTAAAACAATTCTATTTTGGTTTCATCATGATCACATGATATTCTCACACAATTCTCTTCTGGATCATTCATATGCTCTCTGGCAAACTTCAGACGGGCCTGGACATGTACTGGGCTTAAGCAGGGGACACGCCTGGCACTGCAGGATCTGAGTCCCTCTCGTGTAGTATGTTACTGATGGTAGCCTTTGTTGACTTTGGTCCCAGCTCTCTGCAGGTCATTCATTAGGTCCCTCCCTGTAGGGTTACTGGGATTTTTGCTCCACCGTTCTCATGGATCATTTTAAACCCCACGGGATGAGAATCTTGCATGGGGCCCCATATCGAGGGAGATTATCAATGGTCCTTTGTATGTCTTAGATTTTCTTACAGTTGCTCCCACAGTTGATTTATTCACACCAACCTGCTTGCCTATTATAGATTCACTCTTACCAGCCTAGTGCAGGTCTACAATTTTCTTCCTGGTGTTTTTCGACAGCTCTTTGGTCTTGCCATGGTTGAGTTTGGAGTCTGACTGTTTGAGGCTGTGGAAAGGTGTCTTTTATACAGATAACGAGGTCAAACAGGTGCCATTAATACAGGTAACGAGTGGCGGACAGAAGAGCTTCTTAAAGAAGAAGTTACAGGTCTGTGAGAGTCAGAAATCTTGCTTGTTTGTGGTTGACCAAATACTTATTTTCCACCAATGTGATATCCTGGATTTTTTTTTTCTCATTTTGTCTCTCATAATTGAAGTGTACCTATGATGAAAATTACAGACCTCTCATCTGTCTAAGTAGGAGAACTTGCACAATCAGTGGCTGACTAAATACTTTTTTGCCACACTGTACATGTATACAATGAGGACAAAAAAGGTATTCCTTCAAGACCATAGTGCAACATGTAACTGGGTGCAAACTCACAATCACCAACTTAATGTGCACAATACAAAACTGACAACGTTTAACATTACAAAAGCCTCTTCACCTCCTCTGTGTAGGCAGACTTGTAGTTGTTGATGAGGCCCACCACCATCATTAGAAAACTTGGAAGTAGTGTTTCCATTCCTAATTAACAACTGTGGTATCCCAGAAAGAATGTCAAGGATTCAATTGCAGAGAGAGAAAGAGAGAGGTGCTCCTGTGTTCTAGTATTTAGCTTTGATCCAGGAAAAATGCTGTGAAGAGATGTGATTCTCTGTAGACACTCCCCGTAAACTGGACATATATATGAAGACAACCAAACTCTCCACTAAATATGACTTTTAGGTCATGTTCACAATGTATTCCCATTTGATCTTGCTGGTTCTACTTGTATTCTGATCGTGCACTTCCTGATTTTGTCCCATTTGCTTGTTTGTTGTTACTAAATTTGGATTATGTATTTGCATTCACAAACATCACTGTTATCCCTTTTCATCACATAAATGTTCTTCAAAAGTTAATCTCTAAAATCTCCTGTTTCCTTGGGCATTGTGTATGTGAATTCATATTCATAATCACTGTAAAAAAATGTGTAAATGTTATCTTTGTACACCTTGTAATTAGAACCTCTGCATACTAGACGTTCACTAGCATTCGAAGCAAAACAATTTTGAACATGTATTCTAAAGTCTGCAGTGCTCTACGCCCTCTAAAAGTGAATGGAATGTTCTTGCTCTGTCTCCACCCACGGCAGCCAAGCCTATGTACCAGGTTAAAACCACTGGAAACTTTATATATCCTTCAGTTTGGCAAGTGCTACATGCTACTCTTCATCAGCACATGCCGTCCTGGGGAGTGTTCTTTATCTGGCACTAATTGCAGCTAGCAAAAGCAGGAGTGCTGGTATGAGTTTTGGGCCACCGGACAGATTAATGCACTAAGAAGCTTTTTGTTCTCCTAGGCATTTCTGCCACCCCTATATTCTACGGAGCACTTGGCTCCAACGTCTCCACCTTTACAACATTCCTGAACAAAAAGCTGTCACAACTAATGCTTGATGGAACTTCATGTTTACATTTTTTCAAGATGTATCACTTAGGGTATACAGTCAGCCTTACAAATATTGGCTCTTTGTAAGGTACAGTATGGTAAAAAAAAAAGAATGTCTTTGTCATAAAGATGCTTAAAGTCATGCTAGCCAAGGAGTGGAGGCAAATGCAAGATATTAAGTTCAACAACACACTTTATTGACAATGAGGATTACAGTACCAAAGATGTGATTTGAAACACTACTCAAGATAAAGTTAGATCCATTAAATTTAAATCCTTCCTTTTGGACTCAATCCAAGCAATTGTGAGTTAAGGACCTTGGCACAACATTGGGAACTTGGTAGTCCTGGAACTTGAACCTGTATTTCTTGGCCTGTAATCCAGCACCCTGACCACTGTGTTACCACAGCTCACTTTGATTCTTTAGCTTAGCCAACAGGTGTTGAATGGGTTTAAGTGACTGTGATGGCATATGAGAAGCTTGATTTTATGGCGAGAGATTTTCATTTAAAACCACTTGGTGCATGAAATCCATCATGCCTTGTATGCTAAATAGATTCCCATGGTCTTTTGGTCTTTTGGGGACATCCTCAACCACAACATCACAAATTTACCAACAGTGGGGAGTGGCATTGGGGATATACTGAGGTTTTTTGTGTAATCATCCCTCTTTTTATGCCAGTTCCTCTTTGAGTGTTTGTTACTAAAACACTTACCACAGAACCTACGTAGTAGTGTTGTAGCCAAAACTACTAAAGTCGAGTCAAGACTAAGACTGGGACGCATCGAGTCCGAGTCAAGATCAAGACATTTAGTAGTTGAGCCCAAGTCAAGACAAAGTCCAGGAGTGGCCAAGACCAAGAGGAGATTAAGATTTTTTTCATCATACAAGAATGAAAACATTTATTAGTTTGTAATTCACTTTAAATTCATGATACATTATATAATATCAGATAAATATTAATATGAATAAATAATATTATATTTCATCATAGATTCTGTCAAATATAACATTAAATGATATATAGCCTAAAAGTATTATTATTATATTATAGTCTTAGTTAAACTAAGGCAATATTTTGGAAGCAAATGAAGGTGATGATTGTGTTTCCCTTTATTATTTTTTATTATTTTTTCCCTTTATCCCTTTATTTTCTGTTTATTATTAAATGTGATAATAAACTTATTAAAAAACGTAATAATAATTCCAGATTTTTTGGACATGGAAAACTAAAGCAAGCAGGCAAAGATGTCTTAACGTCAGATGATTCAAAATCAAACGTGTTTATTCACTGGATACTTAACAAGAAGAGCAGTAACTTGTTTTTCCCTGTTAGCCGATTTGAGTGCAGATTTTATTTAGCCATGTAGAGAAAGGACTGATTTATTCTGTTTGAATGGATTGTTGATATTCAATAACCACAGGAAAAAGTTCAGTTTATAATTAATGTTACCTCAAGCAGACACATTGGACTCAGCAGGTCTTGAAAACATTTTATTTGTCCACCTTACATCGAGACCAAGTCCAAATGAGACCGAGTCCAAATGAGGCCACTTTGTGGCTCGTTTTGTGATACATTTGGTTTTGAAAAATCTTTTTGTGTTACAATACATGTACATCAGTTAAAGCTACATTAATGTTAAAATTACATTAAATTTCTTTCATTGTCATTGTGAGACGAAGCAAATTAGCCAGAAAAGTATTTGTCATAACACAAAGGGTGCCAATAGTGTTGGAGCTGACTATACGCGACCAAACATTTCAACTTTCAAATGTGGCTCTACTGCAGAATGTGTGTTACATTTTTGAGAGCTATTCCAGACTGGGTGAGGCTGGGTAATACAGTGGAGGGATTATCTGCCTACTGTAGAGGTTAATTATATCCATCCTTTTGTTACCTTTGGCTGTAAATGGAAATGTTTCATTGGGAGTTGAGTTGGGACTTGAAAAGAGTGACTGGTTAATCTTTTTTTAGTGGAAAGTGGGAGTGGAGATGTATGCTGGTGTGGTGAAGTCTCTCTTTTATAATGAGCTCTAACAATAATTACATTTCAATGATCCAGAGATCAACAGACCTAACACTCCCTTACTTTGCATCCTGAGCACTACATTTATTCAGCTGTATTCAGCCTCTGAAAGCAAACATGTTTCATAGACTTAAATCTGCCTCTTAATCCCAATCACATTGACTGCCTTCTTGCATTGTATTACATCAAAAACAATTCTCACTGATTCTGCAGCTGGCATTGCTGCAGTGCATTGTGGGAGCTATCTCTGCATCACAAATGCAGGTTGTCCCCGTTTTACGATGGTCCGGTTTACAGTTTTTTGACGTTACCTGGGAATCCGATAATACATATAAATACAAATTCAGCAGAAACCATTCTCTGAATTTTGTTTATTCAATATAAAACTGTCCTGCACTGCCTCCCCATGACTTAGGGAGTGACATGGCAAGAGTGATGAGCGCTGGGAAATGGAGTGAGGAAAAGCCGTGGCTGTGAGAATAAAAATTTTGTTTTCATTTTTCACTTTCAATACATTATGCAAAAAATTATGAGCTGTTATGAAATATTCAACACTTTATTAAAAAATAAGCATTGTGTTATTTTGCCCAGCTGTATGTTAATGCGAGTGTTTGTTTAAAGGATGTTTAAGGCATTTGGAAAGTATTCGGAACCCTTTCGTTTTTGTCACATTTTTTATGTTGAGGCCTTGTGCTAAAATAAAAAAGATCAAGTTTTCTCTCATCAATCTGCAGTCATTACCGCATAAAGAGAAAGTGAAAACAGAATTTTGCATATTTATATTAAAAATAAAATTGGTATTCAGACCCGTTTATACTTAAATTATAATTACAAACATATATATATATAAATATATATAAATATATAAGCAAGCGAGATTTCTGGCTCTCACAGACCTGTAACTTCTCCTTTAGGAAGCTCTTCTGTCCTCCACTTGTTACCTTTACCTGTCCACAGCCTCAAACAGTCAGACTCCAAACTCAAGACCAAAGAGCTGTCGAAGACACCAAGACGAAAATTGTAGACCTGCACCAGGCTGGGAAGAGTGAATCTACAATAAGCAGGCAGGTTGGTGTGAATAAATCAACTGTGGGAGCAATTGTAAGAAAATGGAAGACATACAAGACCATCCCTCGATCTGGGGCTCCACGCAAGATCTCATCCCGTGGGGTCAAAATGATCATGAGAAGGGCAAGCTAAAATTACAGAACTACACGGAGGGACATGATGAATGACCTGCAGAGAGCTGGGATCAAAGTAACAAAGGCTACCATCAGTAACATACTACACCGAGAGGGACTCAGATCCTGCAGTGCCAGGCGTGTCCCCCTGCTTAACCCAGTACATGTCCAGGCCTGTCTGAAGTTTGCCAGAGAGCATATGGATGATCCAGAAGAGAATTGTGAGAATATCATGTGGTCAGATGAAACCAAAATAAAATGTTTTAGTAAAAACTTTCGTGTTTGGAGGGAGAAGAATGTTGAGTTGCATCCCAAGAACACCATACCTACTGTGAAGCATGGGGGTGGAAACATCCTGCTTTGGGGCTGTTTTTCTGGAGAGGGGACAGGACGACTGATCCGTGTTAAGGGAAGAATGAACGGGGCCATTTATCGTGAGATTTTAAGATAAAAACCTCCTTCCATCAGTGAGAGCATTGAAGATGGAACAGTGATTATGAATATGAATTCACATACACAATCCCCAAGGAAACAGGAGATTTTAGAGATTAACTTTTGAAGAACATTTATGTGATGAAAAGGGATAACAGTGATGTTTGTGAATGCAAACACATAATCCAAATTTAGTAACAACAAACAAGCAAATGGGACAAAATCAGGAAGTGCTCCATCAGAATACAAGTAGAACCAGCAAGATCAAATGGGAATACATTGTGAACATGACCTAAAAGTCATATTTAGTGGAGAGTTTGGTTGTCTTCATATATATGTCCAGTTTACGGGGAGTGTCTACAGAGAATCACATCTTTTCACAGCATTTTTCCTGGCTCAAAGCTAAATACTATAACCCCTTAGCCCCTCTCTCTCTCTCTCTTTCTCTCGTATCTTCTCTCTTACCTCTCTCGTCCTGCAATTGAATCCTTACATTCTTACTGGGTACCACAGTTGTTTAATTAGGAATGGAAACCTACTTCCAAGTTTTCTAATGATGGTGATGGGCCTCATCAACAACTACGATCCCTACCATAGGAGGGTGAGAGGCTTTTTGTAATGTTAACGGTTGTCAGTTTTTTCTTGTGCCCATTAATTTTGTTTGCTTGTTCTTTTTTCACCCATTACATTTTGCACTATTGTCTTTAAGGAATAACCTTTTTTGCCTCATTGTATACATGTACAGTGGGCAAAAAAGTATTTGGGGGGTCAGCCCACTATTGTGCAAGTTCTCCTACTTTAGACAGATGAGAGGTCTGTATTTTCATCATAGGTACACTTTCAATTATAGGACAAAATGAGAAAAACAAATCCAGGAAATCACATTGGGGGAAATAAGTTTTGGTCACCCACAAACAACAAGATTTCTGGCTCTCACAGACCTGTAACTTCTTCTTTAGAAGCCTTCTGTCCAGCCACTCGTTACCTGTATTATGGTACCTGTTTTGACCCTCGTTATCTGTATAAAGACAACCTGTCCACAGCCTCAAACAGTCAGACTCCAAACTCAACCATGGCAATACCAAAGAGCTGTCGAAAAAACACCCAGGAAGAAATTTGAGACCTGCACTAGGCTGGTAAGAGTGAATCTATATATAGGCAAGCAGGTTGGTATGAATAAATCAACTGTGGAGCAACTGTAAGAAACTGGAAGACATACAAGACCATTGATAATCTCCCCATCTGGGGGCCCCACGCAAGATCTCATATCCCGGGGTCAAAATGATTCATGAGAAACGGTGAGCAAAAATCCCAGAACTGCACGGAGGGACCTGAATGACTTACCTGCAGAGAGCTGGGACCAAAGTAACAAGGCTACCATCATAACATACTACACCGAGAGGGACTCAGATCCTGCCGTGCCAGGCGTGTCCTCCCCCTGCTTCTTAGCCAGTACAATGTCCAGGTCCATCTTAGGTTGCCGAGAGCATATTGATGATCCAGAAGAGGATGGGAGAAAATCATGTGGTCAGATGAAACCAAAATAGAACTTTTTGGTAAATCTCAGCCATTGTGTTACATCCCAAGAACACCATACCTACTGTGAAGCATGGGGGTGGAAACATAATGTTTTGGGACTGTTTTTCTGCAAAGGGGACAGGACGACTGATCTGTGTTAAGGGAAGAATGAACAGGGCCATGTATCGTGAGATTTTAAGCCAAAACCTCCTTCCATCAGTGAGATCATTGAAGATGGAACATGGCTGGGTCTTCCAGCATAACAATGATCCCAAACACACTGCTCGGGCAACGAAGGAGTGGCTCCGTAAAGATCATTTCAAGGTCCTGGAGTGGCCTAGCCAGTCTCCAGACCTCAACCCCATAGAAAATTTTTGGAGGGAGTTGAATGTCCATGTTGCCCCAAAACATCACTGCTCTAGAGGAGATCTGCATGGAGAGATGGGCCAAAATACCAGCTACAGTGTGTGCCAACCTGGTGAAGACTTACAGGAAACATTTGACCTCTGTCATTGTCAACAAAGGTGATGTTACAGAGTATTGAGTTGAACATTTATTACTGACCAAATATTTATTTTCCACCATAATTTACAATTAAATTCATTAAAAATCCTACAATGTGATTTCCTGGATTGTTTTTCTCATTTTGTCTCTCATAGTTGAAGAGTACCTACGATGAAAATTACAGACCTCTCTTATCTTTCTAAGTACTTTTTTGCCCCACTGTACATATATTGCCGTCACAAAACACAACACAGCCTAGCAGCACATCCTGTATGTTATTAAACTCAAGAACCAAGTATGTACAAAACATTTATGTAACGCTTAAACGTATCACACAACATCCATTACCATATACTTCTGTAGTCTGATAAGCTTTTTACCCTTATCTTTAAGTCTATTAACTCATATATTACCTAGTCAGATTCATTAGCTGTTGTAGTACCACAGCTGTAACGTCAGCACAGAAATACCAGCACAGCCTCTGGTTTTATTAAACACAGAGTTTTGTTAAACAATTTGTTTGTTAAACAAATGTGGCATCAGCATGAGCAAACTGAATGCTTATCAATGTTTGACTAGCTCTGCACTCCTTATAAGCACCAAGATGATGATGAGCAGATTTTACCACTCTGGTGAATTAAATGTGCTGTATCTGCACTTCACAGCACGAGAACCAAGTACGAAACGTGGGGTAATTGTAGATTGGTTTCCATTTGAGAATTAGTTTCTATTTGTTGCGGTAAGCTTACACCCTGCATGGGGTGAAACAAGCAGAGTAAGAAGTATGTGCGTGCCACAGAAACAAGCTGAGAAACATAAACTGCATGCTTGCAACGCAGCTCTTTTTAGTTTCTGCTTGAATCGTACATGCTACAGGATATGTAGTGACATAGTAATATGTAGCAACATGCCGTGTCTGTCACATTAGTCTCTTATGTAAAAGTGTGAGTTTGTCTCTGCGTGTGTGTGTGTGTGTAAGAGAGAAAGAGGTGCAGGTTAAGGAGAGGCTGACTGAATCAACTCTGAAATAAGATGTAACCCAACTTAAATAGTAAAAAAATAAAATAAAATTAATATGTGGAGGTCAATGTTGATATTACGTAACTCAATGTATAGGGAACACTGCAGTATTTTGGCTATTTAGTCAATATCAATACACTACAGTATCCCATATAGCATTGCTAAATACTTGTGTGAAAATCTTATGATGTTTTAGGTCATATTTATGCAGAGATATAGAAAACTCCAAAGGGTTCACAAACTTTCAAGCACCACTGTATATAGCAATCTGCTTTTGGTTTTACAAGGCAAGATCTACAAAACAGAGCTCTCAGTATCAAGTGCTGTGACGACATATAAATTTACATCTGCTTAATGTGGTAAAGAACTACAGTCACAAAGCAGTAATGCAGTCAATGTGACTTCTGTCTTCTAAGAGTCTAGTACTAGCTGTTCTATTGCTAAATGTACAGACTGAAGTTACTATAATATGGGATTGTTTAACAGACCGCAGCATTAAAAAAGCCCAGAAGCTATTAAAGCTCCTGGTTTGCTTGGGACAGGATTCCATTTGGAGAAAAGTCTTTTCTTCTGCCAAGCACAACAGCGGTGGAGCCCTTAATAAAGCCCCAGTAGCTCCAACTGCTTACCCAGTGGGAAAATGGACACTCGTTTTCTGCTTATGCACTCAAAAAATACACATGATCACACTTCATTTTCCCTCTTCAAACCCAGCAAGATAGCTTGGCACCCGTATTTGCATGTTTGGCTGTAAAATGAACCCTTTTATTTGTTTGAATATAGCTGTCTCTGTCTCGCTTTAGCAAGCTGTCTTGCCTGTTTGATGCTATCAGTTTTTTTTCTTTTCTATCTCTGATCCAAAGCGTTACAGAAGACACTTGGCAAAATCTGAGGAAAACCCTTCACTGGAGATTTTGGTGTACATCTCCATAGCTACAAGCTAAAACACAACACTGTTATTCCATGAGTCCAACAAATCTTGGAGGATCTCCAAAAACTAGAACACTGGGGAATCATGGGAAACACTGGAGCTTTCTGGTGTCCTTTCTGAACAACCAGGGTGGCTGTTCTTGTTGTGGATATGAGCCCAGGACGCTGGCACAAAAGAATTCCACATTTATCACAGACTGCTGTACATCTGGCTCAACAATGTTCATCCTGAATGATCTTTCTCTGTTTGAATAGCTGGGGTTGGCTCACGTGGATATGCTTCACAGTATCTTTTGTAGTAATGCCTTGTACAGTAAAACATACCTTTTAATTCTTTCTGTATTACACACTGAAGTTATTTACAGTAGTGCTTGAAAGTTTGTGAACCCTTTAACATTTTCTATATTTCTGCATAAATATGACCTAAAACATCATCAGATTTTCACACAAGTCCTAAAGTAGATAAAGAGAACCCAGTTCAACAAATGAGCCAAAACTATTATACTTGGTTATTTATTTGTTGAGGAAAATTGTCCAATATTACATATTAGTGAGTGGCATTTTATGGCAAGTATGTGCACCTCTAGGATTAGCAGTTAATTTGAAGGTGAAATTAGAGTCAGGTGTTTTCAATCAATGGAATGACAATCAGGTGTGAGTGGGCACCTTTGTTTTATTTAAGAACAGGGATCTATCAAAGTCTGCTCTTCACATCACATGATGGTGGAAATGTATCATGTCCCGACCAAAGGAGATTTCTGAAGACCTCAGAAAAAGAGTTGTTGATGCTCATCAGGCTGGAAAAAACCATCTCTAAAGAGTTTGGACTCCACCAATCTACAGTCAGACAGACTGTGTACAAATGGAAGAAATTCAAGACCATTGTTACCCTCCCCAGGAGTGGTCGACCAACAAAGATCACTCCAAGAGCAAGGTGTGTAATAGGGTTACAAGGAGAAAGCCACTGCTCTCCAAAAAGAACATTGCTGCTCGTCTGCAGTTTGCTTACGATCACGTGGACAAGCCAGAAGGCTGTTTGAAGAATGTTTTGTGGACACATGAGACCAAAATAGAACTTTTTGGTTTAAAAGAAAAGCGTTATGTTTGGAGAAAGGAAAACACTGCATTCCAGCATAAGAACCTTATCCCATCTGTGGAACATGGTGGTGGTAGTAGCATGGTTTGGGTCTGTTTTGCTGCATCTGGGCCAGGATGGCTTACCATTATTGATGGAACAAAGAATTCTGAATTATATCTGAGAATTCTTAAGGAAAATGTCAAGACATCTGTCCATGAACTGAATCTCAAAAGAAGGTGGGTCATGCAGCAGGACAATGACCCTAAGCACACAAGCCGCTACCAAAGAATGGTTAAAGAAGAATAAAAGTCAAAGTCATGACCTTAATCCAATCGAAATATTGTGGAAGGAACTGAAGCGAGCAGTTAATGTGAGGAAACCCACCAACATCCCAGAGCTGAAGCTGTTCTGTACGGAGGAATGGGCTAAAATTCCTCCAAGCCGGTGTGCAGGACTGATCAACAGTTACAGGAAACGTTTAGTTGCAGTTATTGCTGCACGGGGGGGGTCACACCAGATACTGAAAGCAAAGGTTCACATACTTTTGCCACTCACTAATATGTAATATTGGATCATTTTCCTCAATAAATAAATGACCAAGTATAATATTTTTGCCTCATTTATTTAACTGGGTTTTCTTTATCTACTTTTAGGACTTGTGTGAAAATCTGATTATAATTTAAGTCATATTTATGCAGAAACCTAGAAAATTCTAAAGGGTTCACAAACTTTCAAGCACCACTGTATATAACGTCAGTGATAACAGACAGGAGCTGTACATCATCCGGTGTTGCAAGTTTAAAAAGGATTCAAGTGCCACCTACTGACGGCCTGAAACATGGTGGCTTAGCGGAGTAGAATTTCATCACTGGCAGGACATTTGTCTCAATTTAGTCTTGGCAAGGGGAAAGATTGGCGGCTTTTCGAGGTAAAATGGAAGGAAATTCGTTCTACCATCACAGGTGGAGAACGATGAGGTTGGTGAGGTAACAGTAGGGTGAGATAACGAGGTTAAACTGGAAATAGATCAGTCTATGTTTAACACTCTTGAAGTCAGTGATCAGCTCAGTGGTCTCAATGACACAAGTCGTTCTTGGCGCACCATTCCACCAGTATTTCCTTCTCACCCTTGTAGTAGTGCCTTCTCCATATTTCAGGGTGGAGTTGATGTTATGTCTGGAAGCAATCATTGGTGAACAGGGTGACCAGGAGTTTGAGTACACAGCCTTTAGCACTACCTTCGTGTAGAACAACTGTATTGGATGTCTAAGACCAGTCTAAGACTAGTTGCACTGAATCATTTAAGCCAAGTGCTCTGAGTTTGTTGACAAGCTTCATGGGAACGATGGTGTTAAATCCTGAGCTATAGTCGAGTGAATATTTTCACCTGGAGATAAGTTAGTGCAAGGTGGGTGGTTGGGAAAATTGCAGCCTCCACGGAGCGGTTTGTCCTGTATGCAAATGGAAACAGCTGCGTCTGAATGTGGTTAAGTCGTAATTAAAGTGAAATTTAAGATTGAGGATAGACCGAGGTTGAGTCTAGATCAGAGCTGCCTGTATAATTAGCCAATAATTAGTGAAAACATGACCTGTGTGTTAGATAAAGTCAGGGATTTCAGTTCACAGTCATACACGCCGTTTGGATATTGCAATAAGTGACCCATCTGCACCATATGATCCCATGTCATAGTGTTAACATAGCAGTCCAGCACTTGGGATGTCCCAAGAGATCTCTTTCAAATAATGTGATTAAAATGCAATGATCTGAACTGATTCAAGATACACATGTCTTTGATTAAACCAAACAAATTTTGTCACATGTGGACACAGGCTCTGGCATGTCAGAAGTGCTGCTTATGATTAGGGAAGACAGTTGGATTCGTTTGGGAGATAAATTTATTGCACTGAACTGGCTTTGCTTGGGGACGTGCTATTCTAAAACAAGAGCCCATGAAGCATTGCGACAGATATTTGTTTCTGGCCACATAAATTGACCTTAATTAAAAGGCAGGGAAATGTAACTGGACCTGTTGAGCATATGATTAGTCAATGGTAATGTTCATTAGAGATGAACATAAAAGCCATGAATAAGGGTGTGCTGCAGACCAAAACATTCTGCCTCTATACCAGACTATTTTATCTTATTTAAATACTTTTTTCCCTACCAGAGATGGAGCCACTCCGGAGACAGAATAACCATTAAAAACATCAAAGCCCTGGCTTGGCAGAAGCAAAACATACAACCTTAAAACTATGTGACTAGTTCACATGAGATGAATATCATTCTTACATAAGCTGTTAACCCCACAACCCAAAAACTATTGGATATGTGTGGAAAGTCAGCTATTTATGACAGCTTTTTCGATTCTGATGTCCAAGCAAAATTTCCTGGATGTTTATGCATTGCTCCTGAATGGGGCACACAGAAGATTCTTTTCCAGCCACAATCTTGGCAACAGGAGGATAAAAAACGTTCCCACCACTCACCTAGCCAAGGCTTTCATCGATGCCAATGGTTTTTAATTCACCGGTGCATACACTTTTGAGAAAATTCCTATGCGTTACTTGAAGAACATGTTGAGATTCAGTAGATTGGAAGGACAGGAACTAATCTGGATTTTAGCCTCTTATACGAGCTAATCTGAAAATGAAATAAGGCAATATGTTGACCACTTACAAGGATATGAAAATAGTTTTTGGATCTTCAAAATAGCCTTGCAGTCCTATTGTTACTTCTTTATAATATACTGCATGCAATAAATAAGGGCTCAAATGTCTTCATGTCATAAAGATTAAGACACAACCAGAATGCACTCATCTTCCATTTTATTAGCTACACTTTGCTAGTACTGGGTTGGACCCCAATTTGCCTTCAGAACTGCCTTAATTTGTCATGATAGATTCAACAAGGTGCTGGAAACATTCTTCAGAGATTTTGGTCCATATTGATATGATAGCATCACACAGCTGTCCATGACGCGAATCTCCTGTTCCACCACATCCCAAAGGTGCCATATTGGATTGAGATCTGGTGACTGTGGAGGCCATTTGAGTATGATGAACTAACTGTCATGTTCAAGAAGCCAGTTTGTGACATGGGCTTTGTTATCCTGCTGGAAGTATTCATGAGAAGATGGGTACACTGTGGTAATAAAGGGACGGACATGGTCAGCTTCAATACTCAGGTAGGCTGTGGTGTTTAAACAATGTTCAGTTGGTACTAATGTGGCAATTTAAAAACAAACACAATGTACACATATGATGTCCATGGGATTTATTTTTCAAATTCAAGAATACTAGCTAGGCGAACCCTTTACTTAGTAAAGGCCATGTTTTTAGAAGCAAGAGATGGCACATGTTAGCCCTGGTCCTAACTATACTATACTTTCCAAGGTGCACATGGTATAACTCAGTACCTCTATGTGCTCTGGTACGGTGTGTGTATGTGTGTGTGTACATGTATTGTTATGGTTTTCCTTCCCCCAACCCTGGTGCACGGTCTTCTCTTCTTTGTGGTGGCCTCTTGTTCTGCTATGGTTTCTGAAGCCTTTCAAAGTGATTAAAGATAAAGATTCTTACCCTCGTATGCAGATATTTGCTCCATATCTTGCTTCATATCAGAATGTTCATAGTAGCTATCAGTGTTTGGTTTAACATGTCGTGCATGGCAACATGATGGCTGAACATTATTACAATCTCAGAGCTAGATCTTGATTTGTCTAGACGTCACTTGAGCATCTACAGCTGTACAATAAACAAGATGAGAACATGCAACACTGATATCAGCCTTCCATCTTGTAAAAGTATATCTGTTGGGACAGTGCTTTTATTGTGTAACTAAAGCCAGAATCTCCCCTGCTGTTCTGAGATTTGACTAAGAGATTGGTCATGCAGCAGTAAACAGTGGCTTTAGTGGAGCGTGAAGCTAAAAGAAAGTGCTATCACCCTCATGGGCCCCTGACTACCTCATTGTAGAGCACATTTGAGTGTGACCTTGTCATTGTGTGCCTAGGTGATACACCACTGGTGGATTGTGGGTGTCCGACTAACCCTTTTTTAGCATTGAGACTTTCTGTAAGGCAGATAGTGATTCAGGTTATCCCTCGTAAAGCTTCCCCATGTATCTTTATTCATCTGTTATGCATGCTAGAATAATGAGTTTCACTTCATTTACAATTTTAACAGACACACTTACAGTTAAGCTGAGTGGCTGAGGTTTCAAGGTCCTAGCATTGGCAGCTTGATTTGGAAGCCAGGATTTGTACTCACAACCCACAATTAGTAGACTGGGAGCCTATCCACTGAACCACCACCATCTTTTTCTTAGAGTTGAATTATTTGTTTTAGTTCTGCTGGTTGTTTTGTTAGAACTCGCTGTTATTATGTTCAACTTATAAATAGCAATAGTGCCATGCTCATAACAGGTATCAGGTAGGACCCAGCCAGTGAAAGGGGTTCTAGAGTGGGTGAATCGACCCAGACAATCGTCCAGAGAACAACCTGCCAACTTCCTCAACATGCCTCAATCCCATTGTGTCCTATGCTGATATACAGTATATACAGTCCTGTGCAAAAGTTTTAGGCCACCATTATATTTGTTGTTTCAACAATGGTATAATGACCATGTATAATTATTTCTCATGTCTTATTTCAGAAAATACAGGAAATATGTACACAAAATAAAACAACCTCAGAATAAAATGTCTTCAGGAGTCAGTATTTAGTGTGATCTCTCTGGAAAAGTGCTTTCTTGGCTTCTACCCTTCCAAAACGACCACTCCTGATCAAACCTCTTTGGACTGAAGCTGCCAGATGCTGCTATTGCTTAAGTTTAAAGGAAGGTCACTCTACATACTTGCCACTGTAGCCTGTAGAAGCTGTTTATCTTATTTTTGCAGTTCTTCAACACTGCATAGAAATTTCAGGTATTTTCTGGTTGTCTTCTAATAAATAGACTGCGAAGTAACTGTTTATGTTCATTACATCATTGCTAAAAGTACAAAAGTAACGGTGGCATGGTGGCCTAAGACTTTTGCACAGTACTGCATAATCTGTATATTCACAGTCAGAGCCAAAGTCTAAGACCACTAGTGAAAATTCTTCTGCTTTGCATTTTTCCTGAATTTAACACATGTTTTTAATTACAAATCATATAATTAGCATAACAATTTAAGTAAAAAGTTAAATCTTTGAAAGAATTCATACATTTGCAGGAAACATGCCAAATATTCAATTCTGAAATTGATGTACTTCATTGTTTTCAAAGATGCAGCTTTTGTGTAATGAAAAGCACTGTATTAAATTCAAGACAAAGAAAACAGAAGCATTTTTCACTAGCGGGTCTCAGACTTTTGGTCTCCATTGTACTATATATAGCAGGGTCAAAGGTTGAAGTCCCGGTGCTGCTTTCTGGCCGGATGAGGCATCACATGCAGCCCTGCGATGGCCTGCCATTTTGTCCAGGGCTCTAACCCTGTGTTCTGTGCATCGGATATACAAAAACAAACTGTTGCAGCTGCTCTAATCCAGAGCAACTAAGAATGACTGACAGGCCTCTGAAAAACGCAGGACCATAATTGTTTTATCAGAGATTGCAAAAAATATTCTTTTTTTTTTCCGATTAGCATTCCTGACACTGTGTGACCACACCATTAAATTTAATTAGTAATTGCTGGCTTTCCACATGGGTGCTATAATGTAAAACGGCTGTTTAGTGATAGTGTTTTATGTCTAAAAGACTTATTGATTTCTTTCTTTATTATTTTGCTCTTAAAAATGTTTCATTGAATTGCATTCGGTTTAAGGGACAGGTGTTTTTTTGTGCCTCTGGCAGTTCACTGATTATGTTCCAGTTGCTGTGCATATGTAACATTTTGGGCTGCAGTGTCTTATAATTATGTGTGTGAGGTTTTGGTTTTTGAGTGGAACCATATGTTTTTTCCCTTTGTGAGTTTGTGTGTACAGTATTTGATTTTGTTTTGATCTTGGGGTATATTTCTACTGGGAAAAAAACGTGTTTTTTCAACTGCTTTTGTTGAGCTTTGTTTAGGTGAATACTAAAAAATCAGCATTTTTATTTGTGATAGACTTAATTGTTTTGTTTAATGGTTGTCTAAGTGCCTTCATAGATATTTACACTGGGTATATTTTTGAGCATGTATGGCATTTTATAAAAGGAGGATATTTTGTCTTCCCAGTTCTATTTCACTGCTTCGGTGGACACCATGTGTTAGAACCCCTACCCTTCAAATGTTACAAGGACTTGTGGTCTTTTTCTGGCTACATTTGGCACAGCAAACAGAGGCGGAATTACAAAATTGTTTTAATTTTTATGGCACTTGGGGTAAAACAATGGTTACAGAAGAGTGTCTGTGACGGTCTTGACCTTTCAAAGGTTTACAACATCCGTGAGATACTTGACTTTTTTAGTAGTGCTTAAACTTTTTTTTTGTAAAACAGTTTATATGCTGGCTCATGTCATGTAGGAACAAATCAAATCTTTGACAGGCTTGAAGCTAATAATCAGAAATTACAGTATAAGAAGGTCTAATGTGTCACCCTGCTACTTTATTTCCCATTTGTTACATCATGAGGGTGCTTCCCCATGATAGGTACAAAAAGAATCTGAAAAAGGTCCCAGATAACAAATATCAGGAAGTAGTTCAGGCTCCACTAAATGAATGCTTATGTCCTAAGGTAGAGACAGTGTCAGAAGGTTTCTGGTAAAATGACAAGGAATATTGAGTGCACAGGAGTTGCACAGGTGCCTAGTTGCTTCTTATGTGCCTCCTATAGAACAGCCTTTGTTTGTCTGTTTGGTGAAGCAAAATCATTCTTCAGGTTCTGACCTTTAGTTGCTAAAAAATATGTATGGGCATTTCCGTCATTTATGGAGCTACAGAAGAAGACAACACAGACAAGATGAAGGGGAATCACTATGTGAATATTCCCGTGCCCTTATGGCACTGATGGAATCTATGAAGAGTAAACACACATCCCAAATCCAGATCATGTCCTCAGAGACTACTATATGCAGAATAGTTGTGTATTAGTTGTGGGATCAAATTGTACTCTCATTGCTTGAGATCTGCAATGGAGATGAAGGACATCCCAACTCAAAAGCATGGGCTTGTTCATGTGATGCCTTGTGATTGATGACCTCTCCATGGTTTCCTGATGATGAATGACTATTGAGTTTTAGATCAATACATGTCAACAAGACATAAGCAGCACAGTCTGACATAAGGTCCAATCTAGGGTCAATTCTGGATCGGGCATGTTTGGAAGCAACCAGAGATGGAAAGTTTGGAATCCCAAGCCATATAGTAAATCAGGGGTTCAGAGGGTAGCTGAAACCAAGCAGGAGCTATTTGTGATACTATCTGTTTAATCATCTGGACTCCATATTCAAATGATGGATGATTTGTATCAGATGTAGCTGCTGCTTGGTTGGAATTAAATCCTGCGGCCAACTATGTTGCCAAATTTTGATTTTTATGCTGATTGTTTTGTGTATATAAACATACTCATTGTGCAGGGTTTGAATGCACTCCCTGTGTTTAACAGTTGTGCCCCATTCACCCCCTTTGCTTGTTCTTTATTACTTCCATAAGTATAATATGATAATGAGCATGCATGTTTACATTTTAGTCACTGTTACGCATTAGGATCTGAGCTATTTGTGATGGATATACACTTGCCGAACTCTTTATTAGGAACATTATACTAATACTTGGTAGCCTTAATTCTTTGTGGAATGGATTCATGAAACCATCATTCATTCATTTTCTTATCCGCTTGATCCTGGAAAGGGTCGCAGAACAACCGGCGCCTAGCCGGCGGCATAGAGCGCAAGGCAGTAACAACCCTGTACAGAGCGCCAATCCATTGTAGGACACACAAACACACTAGCAGCACTTTTAGACACACCAGTTAACCTAACATGCATGTCTTTGGATTGTGGGAGTAAACCCACGAGGACATGGGGAGGACATGCAGACTCCACACAGAAAGGACAATGGGCCTTCTCTCTGTGAGGCGACAGTGCTACCCACCGAGCCACCGTGGAACCGTGATTAAAACAGTTTGAGATTAATTTTTTTTTGTGACATGGTGTGTTATCCTGCTTGCAGTAGCCATTAAATTATGGCCATGAAGGGATGCACATGGTCAGCAACAATACTCAAACAGGCATGCAAGTGATGGCTGATTGGTATTAATGGGCCCAAAGTGTGAATAGAAAAAAGATACCCCCACACCATTACACCACCTCCACCAGGATGGACCATTGATACAAGGTGGGTTGGGTCCACAGATTCATGTTGTTGGTGCCAAATTGTGACTCTGCCATCTGTATACCAGAAATCAAGAGTCATTAGATTCATGCTATATTTTTCCAATCTTCTGATCCTGTGATCACTGCAGCCTCTGTTCTTGGCTGACAGAAGTAGGTCTTCATGAATTTGTCTGCTTTTATAGTTCATCTGCCTCAAGGTTTGACGTGTTGTACATTCTGAGACACTTTTCTTCTCACCACAATTGTACAGAGTGGGTATCTGCATTACTGTAGCTTTTCTGTCAGCTTCTACTGACATTTGTCTGGCCATTCTCTGTAGACCTCTCTCATCAACAAGGCATTTCCATCCACAGAACTGCTGCTTATTGGATGTTTTTTCTTTCTTCTGAGTAAACTCTAAAAACTGTTGTCTGGCAGTTATAGAAATAGTCAAACCAGCCCACCAATGGTGCCACCAATTCTGTTCACTGTGTTCACATTTTCTCACCATTCTGATGGTTGTTGTGAACATTACCTGAAGATGCTGGTATGTATCCGCATGCGTTTAAGCATTGCACTGCTGTCATATGATTGGCTGATTAGATAATTGCATGAATGAGTGGGTGTACAGGAGTTACTTATAAACACAGGCTCAGTGAATACATGTACCAAAAGTCTCATTAAACATTTATGAACCACTGTTACCTGCAGAACACAAGAACTTTAGGCAAATAGCAAATTAAAAGGCTTTGTCCTGCTAAGACTACAATGCAATATTTTGCCAAATAGCTCATAATACCTGCAACACACATGGGTCTGAGAGGTCTGTCCTAGTTAGCTTGAAGAACAATAAATATGATCCATTAACTCCACCAAGTGTGTAATTCCAGTGTAATGTAGAATTTCCTCAGCTATGGTTTTATGTGTGTGTGTAGCATGTATGCATTAAAATGATAGAATGCTCTGACATTTTGTACATGGTGGGGACATCTGGCTGGTCCCCACAAGGAAAATGGCTTTTTAATAAAAAACTGTAAGTTTCTTTTGAAAAACCAAAAGAGTCAAAAGATTTGATATAAATTACTGAGGTTAAGGTTAGGGGTAGGTGTAGCATTAATTGGCTACAGTGATCTTTATGTTAATGGAAGGTCCCCACAATGATAGAGAAACTGTGTGTGTGTGTGTGTGTGTGTGTGTGTTTGTGTGTGTGTGTGTGCACAAGACTGTTGCAGTGCCAGTATTGAAGTTAACATTCAGTACTCGAGTTACATGACTAAAGTCAAGGACCTGAGAATTGCTTGACTTACACTTATAAAAAAAATGGAGGGAGCCTTCTGTTTCAACACGCGCAAACCTGGCAACCTATCAGAATGTGAGAAACCAGCAGAGACAAACCTACAAAGGTCCTCGTAACATGGAAGTGGTGATTCCAAAAATAGTGAAGTTTGGATTTAGGAATTATGTTGTTGAGGAAATGAGTAAAAAGAGAACTGCGATATTCAAAATCAGCGAGACGACCGCCATGACATCCAACTTGAAAAGAAAGGTACATGACTGTCTATTAAGCTAACATTTTACAGTGGGGCAAAAAGTATTTAGTCAGCCACTGATTGTGCAAGTTCTCCTACTTAGAAAGATGAGAGAAGTCTGTAATTTTCATCATAGGTACACTTCAACTATGAGAGACTAAATGAGAAAAAAAAATCCAGGAAATCACATTGTACAACCTCATTCATTTTTCTGAGAAGGTTTTTCACTACATGAACATAACAGGAACATGACTGTGAGATCAAGCACTGATGTTGTCCAGTAAGGCCTGCCACAGATAGTTGATGAACTGACCTGTGGAACCCTATAAAAGTGTCATATTGAGAGTGACTAAGGTGTTCAGTAAATTATCTGTGGAGAAAAACATCAGCGATCACTAATTAGAAAAGGTGTCCAGACACTTTTGGTCTTGTAGTGCAACTTGTGGGATCTGAACTATATAATCTATGTGATTTATCATCTATAGTAACCACACATACACAGGGAGAGTGTGCAGATGTTACACAGATGGCAACTGGAGATGAGGAATGAAGCCAGAACCCTCTAACTGTGCAGAATAAACACTACATGTGGCACCATCATGATGCCCAGGGAATTTAGGTGTGTTTAAAAACTTTGACATTGGATGCATTGCTTAAAGACAAAACAGCTGCTGAGAAACCAATCAACTCATTAACTGGTGAAAAATGTAAATACTAAATGAACATGTAAATACACGTTAAAAAACGTATTAAACGCACACTGATAAAAAAAATGTAGATTTCAGATACAAAACAGACGTCTCAGCTTTGACTAATAACAACTTAACTGCCACTTTCTTAGCAACTTCATAAGGGACTCCTAAGTCATGCAAGCAAGTAGATATCTAGCCAACAGCACCATTTGGACGGAAACTAACATTTCAATTCAATTTAACTGTGTTTGCCTAGCTCTTTTAAACAGACAGTGTTGCAAAACAGCTTCCCAAAATGCCAAGTCTAGACCCCACATGAGCTGCCAGATGTGGGGAAAAACTATTTGAGAAGCATAAAGGGGAAACCTTGAAAGACTCAGTAACACAGATGAAGGACTAAAGAACCAACACAAATTATGAATAATAAAAAAAAACTCTATGCCTACAAGCTGCTCCCCCCCAAAAAAGTATTTAGTAAGCCACTGATTGTGCAAGTTCTCCTACTTAGAAAGACGAGAGAGGTCTGTAATTTTCATCATAGGTACACTTCAACTATGAGAGACAAAATGGAAAAAAAAATCCAGATTGTATATCATGGTGGAAAATAAGTATTTGGTCACCCACAAACAAGCAAGATTTCTGGCTTCTCACAAGACCTGTAGCTTCTTCCTTTAAGAAGCTCTTCTGTCCCTCCACTCGTTACCTGTATTAATGGCACCTGTTTGAACCTCTTATCTGTATAAAAGACACCTGTCCACAGCCTCAAACAGTCAGACTCCAACCTCAACCATGGCCAAAGACCAAAGAGCTGTCGAAGGAAACACCAGGAAGAAAATTTGAAAACCTGCACCAGGCGGGAAGAGTGAAATCTTACAATAGGCAAGCAGTTTGGTGTGAATAAAATCAACTGTGGGAGCAATTGTAAGAAAATGGAAGACACACAAGGGCCATTGATAATCTCCCTCGATTGCTGGGGCCCCACGCAAGATCTCATCCCGTGGGTGTCAAAATTTTCATGAGAAACGGTGAGGAGCAAAAATCCCAGAACTACACAGAGGGACCTGATGAATGACCCTGCAGAGAGCTGGGACCAAAGTAACAAGGCTACCATCAGTAACACACTACACCGAGAGGGGACTCAGATCCCTTGCAGTGCCAGCGGTTTTCCTCCCTTCTTAAGCCAGTACATGTCCCAGGCCCGTTCTGGAAGTTTTCCAGAGAGCATATGGATGATCCAGAAGAGGATTGGGAGAATATCATGTGGTCAGATGAAAACCAAATAGAATTTTTTGGTTTAAAAACTCTCAACTCGTCATGTTTGTTTTTTTTTTTTTTTTTTTGTATTGACCAAATATTTATTTTCCACTATAATTTACAAATTAAACTTACTTAACTTAAAAATCCTACAACTTGAATTTCCTGGATTTTTTTTTTTTTTTTCTCGTTTTGTCTCTCATAGCTGAAACGTGTACCTACGATGAAAATTACAGGTACCTCTCTCCATCTTTATAAATAGGAGGAAACTTTGCACAATCAGTTGGCTGCACTAAACTAATATATTTTTTTTTGCCCCACTGTAAATGTACACCGCATTTAAAGAAAAAAAAAAAAAAAAACCCAAAACCCACTGCTGCAAACTGAAGTTTTCCCACCAACGCAACAAATCCATCATATCAACTACTGTTACTTTACTGACCCCTCCCACAGCAGTGGAGTTTATTTTGTTCTATGTACTGAAATTGAAAGAAGCAAAGTACAAAGATTTTACAGTGGAGTTGGGATTTTTTTCTTTGGATTAGGTCTTTATAAAGGTACCCAAAATGGGCCGAATCGTTGCTCTATGTTGGGGACCCCACCGCCCACACTATTATTGGAACCACCAGGGGGAGTATCATGTAACTTATCATACAGTCCTGCTAACTCTAGCCAATTGTAATACGAGTGTGGTGTTTTGCTGTTCAACGCGGGTTGGACCATTTGTGTGTGCGGCCCTAATTCGTTCTGGTTTCTCAGTATTTTCTAAGGAAGTCGGTCTGATCATCTCCCCCTTTGAAGGGTGGCAAGTTTTTATGGGTGGGGCATAGTTTATTTTATAGGCCAGGGGTAATTTTCATCACTCCAGACTTTTATTGTAACAATGTCCTGAACACATCTTAGAGTTATAGTGGCCTACTCAAAACCATCCTACCCCTTTGAAATAATGACTTTCTTGTCTTACAAAGCCCTGAACTCAAAATCCCTATACATAACATACTGTTTCCAGCTTTTATTTACACAGTTTGGCTTTACTACCTCCATTCAAATAATGAGAGAGAAAAAAAAGCAACATTTCTGAAAATAATAAAAAAAAATGAAAATCTCGGATGACCAGGGTTGTTGAAAAAGTGACCAGCCCCCCTGACTTAATATTTTGTAGGGCAAAGCTTTACTTTAATAGCAGCCATCATTCTGTTTTGGATTAGGATAATTTATTAATTTTTAATAAATAATACTCTATTTAATCATAGATTTTGGTAAAATATAATAAATTATATAGAGCCTAAAACAATTATTCTTTCATTTCTTTTAGTATATTATTTCAACGTAAATTATGGCTAAGAATAATACACACACACGCACACATACACATATTTCTTGTTTCATCGTATAATCACACAATAATCACACGACTTTTTGAACACTGGTATATGAAAAGGATCTTGATCTTGGTTTACCACATAAGACAGATGTTGGTGGTGAGGGGCTTTTTCTCACACACATACACCGAGCTCCCCAGAGCAAAGGGTCAAGAGCTGCATATGTGCAGTATACTCTGTCAATTTTGGACAGCTGAATCTGGCTCCTATATGTGTATGTGTATGTGTGTGTGTGTGTGTGTGTGTGTGTGTGTGTGGCAGTCATGGGGGTATGGGCTTCCACAGCACTGTGATGCCAGAGGGAATTCTCCACTGGGAAAACAGTGGGGTCAGGTTAAAGGTAAGCTTCAAGGTTAGTGGAGCTGATTGTACTTAACTGATTGTGGAATGCAGTAATAACACATGTGATCCAACTAGAGTGAGTTTGTATGTTTATTTGAGAAAGCTGGGGCTACTCATCTAACCTGTCACAAATGTTTACCACATATAGCTCTCTCTGGTTCAGCACAGATTTTGTTGGCACATGCTGTAGTTAGAACTTGGTATTGGGGGTTATACTTGCTTTTAACTGTGAGTTTATGTAAAGAAAAGGTATGGATGGATGGACCTGGTGATCCTTTAGTGCGTTTCATGTACACTTCCTCAAAAATGAACACGTTAACATCAACACAAACAGTCTGGCATGGCATGCAAACTATGCAAACTGTCACAATTTACACAGTTTTTAAATGTTTTTGGATATATTGCATTTGAATATGCATAAGTCTTCGATTACTAAACTTGCTGATCTCCTAAAGCAGAATAGCCCATTGAGGGCACTGAGCTAAAGCTCAGCTAAAACAAGCCTTTTGTTATTTCCTAGGATCATTCATAGCTTTGATGGTGGACATATGTGGTGTCATAATGTTTTTCTTATCTAAACAATACGTACCTATTTAATGCTAAGTTATTTCTATAATGAATCTAGAATTTTCAAGGTTACATTAAGAATGCAAGTCAAGTTGGTGGGGTATTTCATAAAGCAAAACTCAGTGAGTTATAGTAATTTTAGTAGATGTTAGGTCATCTCTATTAAAATCGACGTTTATAGTCATGGAAGTGTTTTATCATGTTTGGCTAAATCCTTACACACTACAGGATTTTAGCCTCATAAAAAGTGGTACGTAAATACAAACTACTCAACTGGATTCACCTCTCAAGACCAAAGGTAGAACTTGCACTGGATGTCCAAGTCTATTTCAAATGGCGACTAAAGACTCACCTTTTCACTTAGCACTTAAGCTAAAACTGAGATTGGACCTAAACGTATTGAATTACATTTAAAAAGTCATTGTATTGTTCCTTTCCTTTATTACTATTACATGTGCAATAAGCTACATGTTGACATATGTGCAATATACTACTATAAGGAACTTTGGTAGCCTAGCGGTTAAGGTACTGGACTAATTACCAGAAGGTCCAGGGTTCAAATCCCACCTCTGCCAAGCTGGCACTGTTGGGTCCTTGAGCAAGGCCCTTAACCCACAATTGCTTCGATTGTAAGACTGTACCAATTGTAAGTCGCTCTGGATAAGGGCGTCTGCTAAATGCTGTGAATGAATGAATAGTCAAACTGTACCTGACTTATATCATGTGAAGTTCTCAATACACATCATAATTTATGTTTTTCATATTCTTGTAGCACCTTTATACCTTTATATCTGTCTTCATATTTTTATTAGATGTCGGTGTGTGATTGTTACTTAGTGTATGTATTTGTCTCTATAGCAAATTTGTTGTATTTAACATACATTGACAATAAAACATTCATTCATTCATTCATTACTATTAATGAATCCTGTAAGCTGGACATGGACAGGATGCCAGTCCACTGCAGGGCCAGCAGGGGTTGATGCTGAAACACTGGTGTGATCCAGCAAACTTCCTCCCCAAACTGCCAGAACAGACAAAACATCTTTTAAAAATGATTAGAAATAATAAAATAAAAAGCTGCGCTTCCATATCTCACTCTTGCATCATAACATATGTGTTTCCTCATATTTATTCCATAATATAGGTTATCACAGAGCTTCCTCCCCCATTTCCTACTACCACTAGATGGTAGACCAGTTGGTGTGTTACCATCATTTTAGTTATACGTACAATTTAATTTTATGACGGGCTAAAACATGCTAGACCTCTGAGAATGGAGCATGGACAAGGCCATTAACAGGGAAGTTTTAAGTTTGGTTCATTAGACTGTTATGATGTCATTGTTAGCAGCCTCTATGAGCCATGGATCACTTTTAATCCTCCTAATAATATGTGAACATCAATATGTACTGCTGTTGGGAACACATTTGCCAGCATTAAATAACGTTCCATCCTTGCTTAGATCTCTCTAAACTTGCTCCTCTTTAGGTCATATAAATATTTCCTGATTTTGACTGCCAATGCTTTAGATGATCCTCATCACTGGGAATCCTTAATCTCCTTCCCATGTCTGTTTGCTTACTTCCTCTTTCTGTGTCCAGGCTCCCTCTCTCCATCACATCCAACCGTGGAACAATCAATGGTGCAGGAAAAACAGACTGACCGTTATGGAGAAAAACAAACATGGCTGCTTGTTATGTCTGCTCTGTTGCATGTTGGTATTGAAACTGTCTGTCTGCTCTTGTTAGTTGTCTGAAGAACTTCCAGTCCAGCTCAGTCCCATGTGAAAAACAGGTCTCTGGAGGGATCAGGGATGAAACCTCTGTGGGTCATTAATATACAGGGTCAAAAAACAATAGTTATGATTGCAACACATGAGTACATGGAAAGACTGAGTAGAAAATCTTTCTTCTAACCACTTTTACACAACACTGTCTCTGTCTTTGTTGTACTTCACATATTCTGGCCTACAAATGATCTGCTCTTTCTACATGAGTACAGCTTATTGAAATTGAACAGTACAGTGCTTCTATTGGTGGATGTGACAACTGCTTCTAAACATGGCTCAGAAATGATGTAACAAACCTTACAACAATTCATTAAAATAATGGTGAACCTAGGATATAACTACACACTAATTTGAAAAGAAGACAAAGGTAAACTCAAATCAAGTTGATAAACCTGTGATGATACAGAAGGGTGAGAACAGAATAAAACATTGTTAAATAAATTGACACACAGTGCTGGTGCAACTTAATAGGAATTGGTGTTATAGTTTAGATTTGTATTTCAGTTGTTGCTTTGGTAAGCTTTAGAACACATTGAAAGCTGTAGAGAATATTTTGTGGGCTCCTTCTTAGGATAAGAATACAATAAATATACATTGCACTACACTGTCACAGATGCATTTAGAGGAAAAGGCAAGATAGGCAAGTTCCTGGGACACTGAGAAGGAAGGGCCTGAAGCCTGATCACAACACAAATCTCACATATGGAAATGTGGGGAAATGTACAGGAACATCTGAAGAACATCAGAAAATCTCCTAATTTTGGTCTTCCTTTTTCTCAAAGTTAAATACAGTTAAGTATTCAGACGTTAGATGCAGAATTTAAAAGTTAGGACCTATTTAAACCTACATTTTAACTTAGTAAAATAATGCTTACATTTTGTTAAAAAAAAGTCAATGTTTTTTTTTGTTTTTAGTTCTTTTTTACATTTTCTTCTGTATTTGCATTTACATTTACAGCATTCAGCAGACGCCCTTATCCAGAGCGACTTACAATTGGTACAGTCTTACAATCCAAGCAGTTTTGGGTTAAGGGTCTGCTCAAGGAGCCAACAGTGGCAGCTTGGCAGAGGTGGGATTTGAACCCTGGACCTTCTGGGCCAGAGTCCAGTACCTTATCCGCTAGGCTACCACAGTCCCACAAAATTATTTGGTGTCACAAGCCTACCCCTTTTCCCAGGCTAGGTCTAGTTTTTTTCCGTCCATTTCCATTTCCATTTCCATTTCCATTTATCAGACGCCCTTATCCAGAGCGACTTACAATTTATACAGTCTTACAATCCAAGCAATTGTGGGTTAAGGGTCTTGCTCAAGGACCCAACAGTGCCAGCTTGGCAGAGGTGGGATTTGAACCCTGGACCTCCTGGTCCAGAGTCCAGTACCTTACCCACTAGGCTACCACAGTCCCATATTTAATGTTCTCAAATGGACCATAAATGATAAAAATTAAAATGCTGGAGGTGAACTAATATTTTGGCCCTGAATGATCATTGTGCTATATGTAGATAACTAGTGTTAAAGTATAATAGTGCAATTTGTTTGAAAATGAGCTTAAACTTGGATCTGCCTAAAGGGTTTAAAGAGAAGGGTGTAAAATAACAGGTGTTGATATAATCCTTTGTATTTTAATTTACTACTATGTTTCCAGAGGAAAGGCATTACAAAACAAATAATGAAACTGGACTACTGGCCAGAAAATTCTTGATCAGTGCCCTTAAACCAAAATTGCTTGGATAGCATGTTGTGAGATTATATCAGTAGTACGTCATCTGGACCAGAGCACGTGCCAGATGACAAAATGTAAATGTAATTTTCAAAATGTTTTCATCTCTGACTTTTAACCAATTTGGTATTATTACCATTTAAACATTAGAAGTGTAAAAAATATATAGAATATCAGTCAGTGCTTGAATTGATACTTGACGAATTTTGAAGCAAGAAACACATATAATTTTACAACATCCAGGAACTCATAAATGTCAGGGAATATGAAATAACCAGAGCAAGCATATACTAGTCTGTGAAATGTGCATAACATTCCTATAACAGACACTTACACTCTCCATTAGCAGCAGATTTCCACACTAAACTATTGCATCTAACTTTTTTCCAACTTATTTTTGTAGATTTAGTTCTAATTTTCACTAACAATAAAAACCCCGGTGAGATTGTGAGAATAAGAGCTAAATAAACCATATTCTTTCACAAGGCTTTGATGAAAATATTGCCATTTTGATTAAGAGGTGCAGAAATAAAGGGTTACAGGAACAGAGTTTTCAAGTAAACAGTGACACCACAAGAGTTTTTTTGGCCAGCAAAATTTGATTGTGTTGTTGTACTACAGCATATTCACAAAATGGTTCTTTCACCAGCTTCTAATCCGAAACTTGTTAAACATTTGCAAGTGTGCACTTCTTAGACATACAGACGAGTCTATATCTGAAAATGTGACAAGGTTGAGATACAGTTAAATGCCAGGCCTACAGTTCTGATGTTCTGCTAAGATGCCTCACATAGTTGAGTAGAGTCGGTCCTCTGTTTTCCCAGAATGAGATAAGCACATATCACACTGCGTCTGAACAATGTCTCAAGCAGTCACAATATGTCGGTACTGTGCGTAAAACTGCAACAGTAATGAACACTCCGCTGATTAAGATGTCACGGAATGGACAATCAGGCATTTTATCAAAGAAAGGAAATTGTGTTGTTCATCTGAACTTTATTTGTACTAATATATTGTTATATTTACACTGTAGATAAGTAGCCGAATTGCTCAAATCTGATTTTCATAATTATTTTTTTGATCACATTTTCTGTTTAAAGAACATTAGGACCCTTGCCGTGAAGGTAGAAATTACAAACCTACAGTTAGTTTTCACGTAAATGTTTAGTAAATGGTGACACCGAATTTGCAGAGACATCATAACGAGGACAAAGAGGTGAAGGAATGCTTTCTGTGGAGTCATGGTGGCTACTTCTGTGGAAAGAACTTTCTTGATGTGAGACCAGAGTCAGGAGCAATGGGACCTCTACAGACACAAAATGCACTGAAAACATTGGAATGTTAAAGGTACTGTTTAGCTATCTGTTGAAAAGACCTTCTTCAAGATTGGCAAAGCAGGACCTATATCGCTAAAGAAGCAAGTAGGGGTTGGATTGTACTGGCTCACACACTAGCTATTCTGTTTGAGATTGCCAATTCCTCAGTTGGTTTTGCAAAGCTGTTTGTTATGTTCTCATACCCAACTACATCTAACTCCGTTGAGGAAATAAGTCTGGATGTGTTCAGGCTGAATTCAGATTGCCAGATACACATCATACAATATTTCAGTAGCACATATTGTATAAAAGGCTATGTTCACACATTGGACAAAAGTGCAGTCACATCCTCCTGTGGCCAAGTTCAGCCATTTATTTATAAATTTCTTAAAACTCAGATTAGTGCCAAAGTTATGAGCATTCTAACTTGGTAAACATTTGAGGTTTGTTACTTCGCTAGCCCACCATTGAAAACTCACTGCTGTTGTCCATTTTCCTTTCTCCTCAACACACATTTATGGCAAATGTCGAGTTGGCATGACGTAAGTCTCATGAATTTCGATCAGGCTGTTCAGACTGAGTTGTATTTCCACATATCGGATATGTATCGGATTTCAATAGCACATATGAAAGTGGGTCATTCGGAACTGAAAATGCCAGATTCAATGTGTTTTTTTCCATTTACACTGCTCCAAAGATATGACAAATAAAGATCGGATTTGGGCTACTTTTAAGTACTGTTTAAACGTAGCAAAAGTGGCCCAGATCTGAATGGGAAATGTGATTTGTGCCATTCACACTGCCATGAAAGAACCAAATTGTTGTCACATATGAGAAAATCTAAATTGAACAGCTTTTACTTGAAGTGTGAACATAACCTCAGTTAATATCCAAATATGAACTGAAGTGTTCTCATGCCATGTCACTTTCCCCCGAATTCTTCTGCTAAGGGTGATTGAGTCCACATTTATTAGCTTGTTTTTTTGTTTTGTACTCACAACTCCAAGGGAACAATCTGAAAAGGAACCAACCAATGGCATGGCTATGCCTGTAATGAAACTTGGCTGTGCTATACTCCCCTTGACTCCAAACACTTGACATTTTTCCAGCTGCTATTGAGTGTTCCTCAGAAACATTAACCGTCACATAGCACAAGCACAAACACACAAACATGCTGCATTTCAGACAATACCAGGCCTTTACCTCACTGAACCTTCCTCAGCACTGCCACAACATGACAGTGTGAGAAGTTAGGGTCTAATCTAGTGTGTAAGACACTTGCAAAAGAGCATATCATAGAACAGTTCTATGATTCACTGAGAATTCTCAGCAGGGTGTTAAGTAACTGGAATATTGTATTAGTACTGTATCACTGTTTGTTAATCAACAGGATTTACCTGTGTCAGTTAATAAAATGATGAAATTCACTTAAGTCAAAACAATATGCAAGGCACTAAAAACATAAAAAATATACACTCAAAGATCACTCTTAGGTACACATATAGACTTTTGTCTATATTTTTAGATTTGTAGTCCATCTGTTTCTCTACAAACTTTGTTAGTCCCTTTAACTCTGTACTCTAATAATCAGGACCCATATTTGGTATGTGAAACGGAACTGATAAAATGGACAGTGGGTGTAGAAACACAGAAGTGAGATATATATATATATATATATATATATATACACACACAGTGGAGCAAAAAAGTATTAGTCAGCCACTGATTGTGCAAGTTATCCTACTTAGAAAGATGAGAGAGGTCTGTAATTTTCATCATAGGTACACTTCAACTATGAGAGACAAAATGAGAAAAAAAAATCCAGGAAATCACATTGTAGATTTTGAAAGAATTTAATTGTAAAATTATGGATGGAAAATAAGTATTTGGTCAATTAAATTCGGTTCAACTCAATACTTTGTAACATAACCTTTTCTGGCAATGACAGAGGGTCAAACGTTTCCTGTAAGTCTTCACCAGGTTTGCACAAACTGTTAACTGGTATTTTTGGCCCATTCCTCCATGCAGATCTCCTCTAGAGCAGTGATGTTTTGAGGCAACACGGACTTCCACTCCCTCCACAAAGTTTCTATGGGGTTGAGGTCTGGAGACTGGCTTAGGCCACTCCAGGATCTTTGAAATGCTTTTTACGGAGCCACTTCTGTCATGTTTGGTGTGTTTGGAATTATTGTCATGCTGGAAGACCCAGTCACGTTCCATCTTCAAACCTCTCACTGATGGAAGGAGGTTTTTTGGCTTAAAAATCTCACGATACATGGCCCCGTTCATTCTCCCTTTTAAAACGGGTCAGTTGTCCCTGTCCCCTTTGCAGAAAAACAGCCCCCCAAAGCATGAGGTTTCCACCCCCATGCTTCACAGTAGGTATGGTGTTCTCATGATCATTTTGACCCCACAGGATGAGATCTTGCGTGGGGCCCCCAGATCGAGGGAGATTATCAATGATCTTGTATGTCTTCCATTTTCTTACAATTGCTCCCACAGTTGATTTATTCACACCAACCTGCTTACCTATTGTAGATTCACTCTTCCCAGCCTGCTGCAGGTCTACAATTGTTGATGACCTTCGACAGCTCTTTGGTTTTGAGTTTGGAGTCTGACTGTTTGAGGCTGTGGACAGGTGCCTTTTATACAGATAACGAGGTCAAACAGGTGCCATTAATACAGGTTGTGGAGGACAGAAGAGCTTCTTAAAGAAGAAGTTACAGGTCTGTGAGAGCCAGAAATCTTGTTTGTGGGTGACCAAATACTTATTTTTCACCATGATTTACAATTAAATTCTTTAAAAATCCTACAGTGTGATTTTGTTACATTTTTTTTTATCATTTTGTCTCTCATAGCTGAAGTGTACCTATGATGAAAATTACAGACCTCTCTCATCTTTCTAAGTAGGAGAACTTGCAAAATCAGTGGCTGACTAAATAATGTTTTTGCCCACTGTATATTTATTGAATTAAAAAAAATAAAAAATTATTAATTAAAATAAATAATTAAATAACCTGACTGATATATATCTGGAAAAACGATGTGATCCCTTTATTTTCATAATTCATTTAGCAGCATAACCTTTATTTTAAGTTTTTGGCCAGATTTGCAACAATGAATTTTACACCCTTTTAGGATTTAATGCACTAGCGGCCCTATTTTGGTTAGGTTATATCACAGTATCTCAAATGGATTATGAGGTATACACAAAAAGTTCAATTTTTGTTATACCTATATACAAGATACTACACCTGCATCAATTATTCTACGTAACAATAGTTAAGGTTAGCTTTTGGTATAAATGAAACCATTTCTGGAAGAGGTTAAAACCTAGTCAGCTCACACAGAGACAACATTCATTAGTGAATGATACTGCTGTAGGAAACAAAGGTCAAATGTGAGGAGCTGAATGAATAAAGATGACACGAAGCAGTCAGAGACATTAAGTCAGTCAGTAGTGAGGGAGATTTATGACCCCTCATTGATCATATTGAGGGGGTTGCGGTCAAACGTCGGTCAGGTTATGACCAGGCTAACCAGGCTGTTTTTTAGATATGTAAGACAAAAAACAGTGCAGACACTGTTGGCTTCACTTTATTATGACCACCTCTTTGTTTCTACACTGATTGTCCATTTAATCAGTTCCACTTATCATATAGAAGCACTTTGTAGTTTTACAATTACAGACTGTAGTCCATCTGTTTCTCTACGTTCTTTGTTAGTCCCCTTTATTTTGTTCTCTAATCATCAGGACCCCCACAGATCAGGTACTCTTGCAGTGACACTGATGTGGTGGTGTGTTAGTGTGTGTTGAGCTGGTACAAGTGAATCAGACACAGCAGTGCTGCTAGAGTTTTTAAACAGCTCAGTGTCACTGCTGGACTGAAAATAGTCCACCAGCCAAAAATGTCCAGCCACTAGCATTCGTCCAAACTGGAGCACCCATAATAAACACACAGGCTGAAGTTGGGATCAAACTGGGGGTGCTGAATCAGTGAGGTGACTGCGCTATCCGCTGCCCCACCATGCCACCCCTCTTTAGATGTTAATTTGTCACAAACTAGTCTTATTCATTTTTGTTTAGAACAACATTAAAGCATATTAGAAATATGTAACTATTTATTCTTATAAATGCATTACTTATGTAATTTAGATGAATTCTTTAATGCATCATCTAGGCTACCCAAGAAGGTTGGATAATTTTTTCATCTTCGTTCTCTTAAGGTGTTTCCTCATCAAATTTAGGAAGTTTTTCCTTTCCACCCCAGGTTTTCTCAATTGGGGCAGTGGGTCTAGATGTGTGTATAGCTGCTTTGAGACAATGTTCAATTGTAAAAGGCATTATATAAATAAATTTGACTTTACATTAACTTTCTTATATACTGACTGAGACTGGTGGAGTAATAGTACTGGACTTTGACCCAAAGGTTGAGGGTTCAAGTAATAGCACAGCCACATCTTACAAGGTGCATTGTACTCAAGACTCTGTCAGTTGCAAACCACTCTGGATGATGGCGTTGGTTAAATCATGTAAATGCAAAACATAATGTGGTGCTTGAATGTTTGTGAACCCTTTAGCCTTTTCTATATTTTTTTATAAATAAGGACAATATGAGGAACATCATATGACTTGATCATGTGGCACATGCACAGCTCAGAAGGCTATTGGAAAAAGAATGAGTACAAAAAAAAGACCAAACTTTTTGGTTTAAATGAAAAGTGTTACGTCTGCAGAAAGAAAAACACTACAGTTCAGTATAAAAACCTTATGCCATGTGCAAAACATGGTGGTGGTAGTATCACAGTTTATGCTTGTTCAACTTTTTGTTTATCTGTTAATATTTACTTAGTTTCTGTTTTTTGAACTGTTACTACAAACTTATTTCACTAGATAAATTAGTTTCATTTTTACATATATCATCTAAGCCAAGGAGGTTGGGTCCCTTTTTGAGTCTTGGTCCTCCCATGGTTTCTTCCTTATAATGTTTAGGGAGTTTTCCTTGCCACTGTCGCCCTAAGCTTCCTCAGTTTGGGATTGGCCCTAGATAGAAGATCCAAAATGGTAAAGTTGCTTTGAGCCAATGCTCCATTGTAGAAAGTGCTACATAAATAAATCTGACTTGACTTGCCTTATGCTGCATCTGAGCCAGGATGAGTTCCCACGTAGATGGAGTAATGAACTCTGAATTATACCAGCAAACCCTAAAGTAAAAGGTCAAGACATCTGTCCATGAACAGAACGTGGTTGATGCAGCCAGATAAAGCACATAAGCTGTTCATCCAAAAAGTGGACAAAGAAGACTAAAGTTAAAGTTTTGGAATGGCCAAGTCAAAGTCCTGACCTTCATCCAATACAAATGTTGCAGAAAAAGTCATGTGAAGAAACCCACCAACATTCCAGAGTTGAAGTGGTTCTGTACTGAAGAATGAGCTAAAATTTCTCCAAGCGGAGTTGCAGTTATGGAAACGTTTAAGTGCAGTTACTGCTGACAAAAGGGATTACATTAGATACTGAAAGCAAAGGTGATAAACAAATGGCCGAGTATAATATTTTTTGTTGAAGATGTTTTAGGGCATATTAATACAGAAATATAGAAAAACTTTCAAGCACCACCGAAAATGGTATCATAGAAACTATTTGCTTTCCCTGAATGTTTATTTTAGTAAATACTTACTGTATTTCAAAAGTCAAATCTATACTTCTTAATCACCACATTTTCAAAACAGACTTATAACTCCCCATCAATTTTAGCATGTCAGCTGCTTTCCAGGTGGGTCAACAAGTTCCAAATTCCAAGCAAATCTAAATAGTAACAGATGTGAAACCAGAAGAGAGTCGATGATACTTTGATAAATGTATTTGCACACTGATACATGGGACAGTACCTCTGTTGCTGGTCTTGTTTTGTACTGGATTTAGAATACTACAACATATTTACTGAAGTTAATAAATAATAATAAATATCTATTGCCATCTGTTTTGCATTTTTATTGAGAAACTTTGAGGGCAGTTACATTGAGTCTTGTATTTGTGCTCAAATACACTGTGTTACTTCAACCCCTGCTCAGTATGGACTGGTTTCATAAAATGCATTGTTTTTTCTACTTAAAAACAGTAGCTGGTAGTTCTTTTACATAACTTTTCAATTGGTTTTTAATAACTGTGCATCATTTGGCAGTAATTTTACATAGTACACGCAAACATTGTTTATTCCAAAGAAAAGCATATCTCTCTTTTATCTCTGGATCACAAAACACATGTACATTTACAGCATTTAGCAGACACCCTTATCCAGACTTACCAATTGATGCCAGTCTTACTGTCCAAGCAATTGTGGGCTAAGGGTTTGCTCAAGGACCCAATAGTGGGATTTGAACCCTTGACCTTCTGATCCAGAGTCCAGTACCTTAACCACTAGGCTACCACAGTCCAAAGGACTAACCCAAGTTGGCGTGGCTGGGGATCGAACCCCGGGCTGTAGCGTTGGTGATACACAGGCTTAACAGAGATTGCCACGGAGCCACATACTGGACAGGTTGCCAGTTCTTGGCAGAACATTATACCCAGACATACTTATTCACTTTTAGTCACACCTTTGGGCAATTTATAGTAAAACTATGATTGGTGTCACACCAATGGTTTGGCACCCACCACAGACCCAGTCCTCGTTACTCAAGGATCTCTGAGACTTGGAAGCCACTGGCAAGAAGGAGCTTGGGAACAAGAAAAACACTCCACCATTGAGCTACACTGTTTTGTATATCATCTCTGACGAGTTGAGGTTGAGTTTCAGGTTGGCGTGGAGTCTTGCCACCAAGTTTTGTCCTGGTTCTGTTCGCTGACTCCCTGATGGGTTATGTCCAGGTCTAGGATCTGTTCCTATTCCTGAGTTCTGCCTCCTGAGAGGCAAGTCTCCTGGTTAGGATTCGTGAGGGAGTGCCTGGAGTCTAACCCAGATTCAGTGGGCACAGGCAGAGGTACAGCCTGGACAGAGCACCAGTCCCTTGTCGGGATCTGTAAATGCCCCACTCAACCTTCACATTCTTCTGGGATTTTAACCCAGACCCAGGCACTGCTCTTATCAGCTGAATGGCTCTTAGCACTGAGCCACCAGAGCTGCTTAGATAATAGCAAATAGGGAAAAAAATACATAAAAAAAAAACTTTAAGGGCTAAGAACTTTTGAAACGTTTTGCAGGCCTCTCTTCGTATTGCAAGACAAGACAACTTTATTTATGTACTGTAACACATTTAAAATACATCAAATGCCAACCAAAGTATTGCACAATAAAATAAACCAAGTTAAGAAATATATGTTAAGACCCAAGCAAATTTCCTATGCTTAGATTTAGCTAATATAAATATAACTAATAAAAAAATCAATAGAATGAACACCGAAAACTAGTTAAAAACACAAAACAATACAATATCTACTCTAAAGGAGAATTCAAATGCCAGTACAAATAAATGAGTTTAAGTGCTTAAACATGAAGACTTTATGAAAAATGGCAACAACAAAAAAAATACCAGATCACCCTTAAATTTCAGCCACAGGATCCCTCTCTCTATGTTAATGAATTACATGTACAGATTACGTTACATGTAACTGTAATCTAACTGAAATCTAACGTTAACACCAGTGACCAAAAGCAAATATGTTGGTTCTTTTGTTTTTTCAGAAGAAAAGCTTCAGTAAAAAAGCATTTTTTTCTCAAGCGACCAGCAAAATGTCACCATAAGGTAAAAAAAAAAAAGTATTTATCATTTTGTTCTGTCCTCCTGGGGACATTTGTTCCTCACAATGATATTAAACTTGGACCACACAGACAAAGACACACACACATTCACACACATGCTGATGTAAGGCTAGAATGTACTGTGTGTGAGTGTGTGAGATAGTGTGTGAGAACCTCTGGCAATGCTATGTATGTATGTGTGACAGCTCACAGTGAAATGTGAGACTCAGATGCCGTTTTCTATTTCAGGGTTGTGATCTCAGCTGACCCGCAGTGTATGAGTGTGAGTGTGTGTGTGTGTGTGTGTGTGTGTGTGTGTGTGAGGGATAGGGGGTGTATTTCTTGCTCGCCCTGGTTATGTTACTCTTGTTTATGTATCATGGAAATCAGCAGTGAACCTGACCACCATTATTAGCATAGCCTTCTTTACACCCACCCACCACACACACACACACACACACCACTGCTTACCTGGTGTGATGACCTCCATACGACACTCTGGGGTTAACCGAAAATCTTAAATACACAACTCACATCTGTATCGCTGCACATCTTGAGCCTAATCATCTAAAATTGCACAAAGATGTCTGGATCTGATGAGGTTTCACTGTGGAATCAGTGGAATCGATTAGTTCCAGACCTGCTTTGGTAGGGATATGAAGGCTACTGCATGGTCAGTTGTGGTTACACTGTGCTTCCACTGAAGTTTTAGGACTTAGACAAACAGAAAAGGTCACCATCAGGAGAGCCTGAGATATAACGAGATATTTTCTGTACACATTGTTGTAAGACCTCCTTGTGTAGTTTTCCTTGTATGACCTTCTCTTCAACATGTAATAGGAAGTCAGGCATCACTGTCTTGAAGGCCATGCTGTTGCAGTGTATGTAAAAATATTTATTTAACATATTTTGAGAATACGTTTAAATAGAGGAATATCATTCATCTATTCATCCTTTTCACACTTGCTTAATCCAGTGCAGCTCATGGGGTGCCAGGGTCTAACCAGCAACACAGGGCACAAGTCAGAATCCAGATCATCAATCCATCACAGGGCCCTTGCACACACACTCACACTGGGACACGTTGGAGTCATCAGCTGACCTAACACATGTCTTTGGAATGAGGGAAATTGGAGTACCAGGAGAAAATTACACAGACACAGGGAGAACATTCAAACTCCACACAGGTGGAGTAAGTCAGGAAGTAAGTCAGGAATCAAACCTACGATCTCTGGAGCTGTGAGGTGACAGCTCTAACCACCACAACACTGTGCCGCCCATATGGAAAGATCACAGTATGAAATAAATATGTATGAATCATCCACAATGTAGCTACTCCACCACTGTGGAGACCCAGGTTTGAGTCCCAGCAGTGACAACCGGCCAGGGTTGTGGCAACAAAGTTTGGGCCATAGGCACAGTAGTTTGCCTAGCGCCCCCTCTCTCTTTACCCACAACTCCGAAAGTCAGTCTGAGGAAGAGAAGGCAGGTCGTGGGTCCATCCCTCTCTATAACAGTGGCAACTGCTGGCCATGCGATAGACTGGCATTCCATCCAGAGTGTACTGCCACCTGTGCCCAGTGAGTACCGGGCTAGAGTCCAAACATCCCTGTGATTCCACATGGACAAGTGGGAAAATCTTATGTCATGTTGAAATGGACCCATCAAATCTGAATTACATAATTTCTTGCTGTGTTCTAACAGCTAATATTTATTATTTATATAATCGTCTAAATATAACTGGAAAAGTCATGTCCTAGGATTATTCAGGAAAAATGTGGCATCCATGGATCTCAGGTTCAGAGGCTTGGTCATCTGAGATTTTATTATCAGAGTGGATCACCCAGAGAATGGCGTAAAGAACAACATTACACAAGTCCAGCAGGATCTGACGGTATCTCAGTTTATCTATTGATATATATTTTTTAAATTTAAGTTTTTTAAATTTAATAAATAAATTAATAAAATGTATTAATAAAAATACATTTATTTATTTTTAACACTTAAAAAGACAAAAAACCTGATCATGTTTAAGTGGCAAATGTCCTCTTTTTAATAGCAAAAATATAGCTTGTTTTTTTAAACTGAAACTTTTAGCTACAAAATGATTCGCTTTAGGTTACTAAGCTTAACTGTAAGGTCAGGCCTAGGGTTAGCAGTGTGTGTGTGTGTGTGTGTGTGTGTGTGTGTGTTTTATAGAAACCGCAACTTTCTTTGGAAAAACAAAAAGACTCAATATATCTCCATTACGTTACTGAGGTTAATGTTAGGGTTAGGCATTGCATTAATTAGCTACAGTAATTATTATGTCAGTGGAATAATGCCCACTGGATAATGAGACAAATGTGTGTGTGTGTGTGTGTGTGTGTGTGTGTGTGTGTGTGTGTGTGTGTGTGTGTGTGTGTGTGTGAACCATGGTAAAATTACATTGTGAGGACCAAATGTGCCCACAAGGATAGAAAGATCTGACATTTTAGACGTTGTGGGGACATTTTGCTGGTGTTTTTTTGCACAATGTTTTTTTTTTTTTTTACAGAAACTGCAATTTTCTATTGAAAAACCAAAAGTGTTAAAAGATTTGCTTTTGGTTACTGAGGTTAGGGTTATAGATAGGTGTAGGTAGCTTTAATTAGCTCCAGTAATCATTATGTAAATTGGTGGTAACCACAAAAATATTGAGACAGGGTGTGTTTGTGTGTGTGTGTGTAGGCATGTTTTTAGTACATTGTGGGGACCAACTACAATGGATTGGCACTCTTTCTATGCTTTCTTCTGCCTTGCGCCCTGCGTAGGCGGCTAGACACTGGCTTTCCCGCAACCCTGATCAAGGATTAAGCAGATAAGAAAATGAATGGATGAATGAATGAAAGAACCAAATGTTCCCACATCAATAGAAAGACCTGGGATTTTTGGTATGGTGGAGACATGTCACTGGTCCCCATGGGTGCAAATGCTTTTTTACAGAAACTGCAACTTTCTTTTGAAAAATGAAAAGAACCAAAAGATCTCCATTAGCTTACTGAGGTTAAGGTTAGGATTCGGTGTAGCATTAGTTAGCTACAGTAAACATTATGTCAATGGAAAGTCCCCACCAGGATAGTCAGACAAATGTTTGTGTGTTTATTTTACATTTGGGCCATATGCTGAGTCTGCTTTCTCTCTCTTCTGTGAGGAAAATGGATCAGGTAAATATGGCCATTAAGAGCTGCATTACATCTGAGCTGATCCTACCTGACCTTGTTAACCAGCTCCAGATGGGTGCGGAACCAATCAGAACTCCATCAATACACTCTTTAACGCTGAAATCCTGATAGCTGGTGTGTACAATCTGTCTGATCTCGAACTGCAGGTGTAGTGTGTCACGGATGCATTGCGGAGAGATACCCTCAGTCCATTCCGTGCCTTCCTCCTTTACCTAATCAATAGTGCAGTGAAGCACTGCATTAGTGCGGAAGCTGTAGTACTCTGCTGTACTGTCAGATTCCAGGTGTGTTCAACTTATTATATTTATTCTGAACATATAGAATTATCTTTTATACCTATGTGCAATGCAAATCACATTTCATGTAACGCAGTCATACTTAGCTGGATTTCCTTTACCGTAAGTAATCTGATCAGTGATAGGGGAAGAGCATAGGCATGTGGCTATAAGATTACACTTCACATTAGCTATTGTCTTGAATCAAATCGTATGAAGCGTGGCAACCGCATTAACCACAGTATACCACTGAGTGCTTAAACTGCAGACGATTGTGGGGATAGACCCAAGAAGATTTAACTTATCAGCAGATGATGCATCGCTTTAATATAAGAGTTAAACCAGCAAAATCATCAATTCATTAAAGTATTGTGGGGCATTTTCCAGAAAACTACAACTGAACAATAGATTCTTGCATGCAGTAAAGCCTCAACCAGAAAAAAACCCACTGCAAAACTACAAGGTAAACCCTCGTCTGTGTAATGTTTCTGTGGTTTGACCCCTAAACTTTACAGATGTTTGTTTGATTCCCCATGACTAACCGTGCGGTGGTCTGTCCCTAGATACTGGTTAAGATGGCTACGAAGTAGGCGAGCCCTTTAAGGTGTGAGGGTTTCCCAGCCTCGCTCTCTTTCGCTAAGGGTGGTCTTTCATGTCGTCCTCTGTGTAGGTTCAAATGCCTACGTGTGGTGCAACCATTGTTTCGTTTCTTCAGTCTTTTTGTCTGCATTACCCCCTTTCCTTCTGTCTTACCTTCTCCACAGATGATGGTCTCCACATTCTGCTGAACTTGTGGCTTTGAAAAAACAAAGCACCAGAACCTGGTGGTAATTACATGACCTTTTTGTTCTATTGGTGGAAATTTTAATATGTGAAAAGCCAGATTTGCCCCTCACCCCAGCTGCCCCCAGCTACCACTTTTTAGTTTTCATTTGAGCCATATAACAAATATAAATCAGTGCCTACTACCATTCTCAAACTTCACTATTTCCCTCAGTTCATTATCGCTTACAGTAAAAATATACAACATTTACAATGTTCAGTTATGCAGGATGCCATGAGGTTACCTACTTATTAAATGTAATTTTTTAATACCTACATTTTCTCTTTTCTCTCTGAGCTTGTGTTCTGGTACCTGCTCAAGCCCCACACAGTAAGTTGTTCATCCGCTTCAGCTCCAGCCCCACCATACCCGGGCCACACCAGAGGGCAATTACTCCTTCCTTCCTCTGGTTGGCTGGGGACGACGTGCAGCCAAGAACTTTCCAGCCGAGGACTCAAGGTCCTAAAGTGACTCTCTGTATTGGACTAAATAATGCCGATATGCTAATTTTACGTTACTTTTATTTTAACTATTACTATGAGACTTATTTGACTAGATAAATTAGCTTCATTCTTACATTTATCGTCTATGCCACCCAAGGAGGTTGGGTAGGTTTTTGAGTCTTGGTCCTCCCAAGGTTTCTTCCTCATAGCACTTAGGGAGTTTTTCCTTGCCACTGTCGCCCTAGGTTTGCTCAGTTTGGGATTGGCCATAGATATTAGAAGATAATCTAAAATTGTAATATTACTTTGAGACAATTCTCCATTGTAAAAAGCGCTACATAAATAAATCTGACTTGCCTTGATTTTGTAATATTTAACTATATGATTTTTCTTTTATTCAAAAAACTTTGTGAAATATTTGGTGGGCTTAAAAAATGAAATACAATCAAAATAAAATCAAACTCTCAGTGGACTGTCAGCCCCAAAGATTTACATTTAATCATTTAGCAGACGCACTTATTGAGAGCTACTTACAACTGATACAATATTACAATGAATAATCCGAGCAAACTGAGTATTAAGACCTTTGACTGAACGGGATCAGCAGTGGGCAGCTTTGAAGCCAAGAACAGAACAGAACCCAAGAATTAAGGTGTCAAGGGACATACTTCTGTTTTTAAATTATAATTAACAATCGCTTGAACTTTTGTTTCCAAAGCTTGATTTATTATCAGTCAGCAGTCATTCATCTATCATTTATATTCCTTCATTCCTTCATGGTTCACAATTATTCCGTAATTAACGTACAGGAAAAAAAATAATCCAAAGCACTCCTATCATGTATACAGTGGGGCAAAAATGGTATTTGTCAGCCACTGATTGTGCAAGTTCCCCTACTTAAAAAGACGAAGAGAGGTCTTAATTTTCATCATAGGTACACTTAACTATGAGAGACCAAATGAGAAAAAAATCCAGGGGAAATCACATGTAGGACTTTTAAAGAATTTAATGTAAATCATGGTGAAAAATAAGTATTCGGTCACCCACAAAACAAGCAAGAATTTCTGGCTCCACCAGAACCGCTAACTTCTTCTGTAAGAACTTCTTTGTTCCACTCTTACCTGTATTAATGGCACCAGTTTGACCTCGTTATCTGTATAAACGACACCATGTCCACAGCATCAACCAGTCAGACTCCAAAACTCACCAAAGAGAGTGTCGAAGGACACCAGGAAGAAAAAATTTAGACCTGCAGCAGGCCGGGAAGGGGAAGAGTGAATCTGCAATAGGAAGCAGGTGGTGTGGAATAAATCAAACTGTGAGAGCAATTGTAAGGAAAAGAAGACATACAAGACCACTGATAATCTCCCCGATCTGGGGCCCCACACAAGATACATCTCATGGGGTCAAAATGATCATGAGAACGGTGATCAAAAATCAAGAACTACATGGAGGGACTGATGAATAAACCTGCAGAAGCTGGGACCAAAGTAACAAAGGCTACAATCAGTAAACACACTACGCGAAGGGGACTGCAGTGCAGGCGGTCCCCCTGATAAAGCAAGTACTGTCAGGGCCCATCTGAAGTTTGCCAGAGAGCATATGGATGATCCAGAAGGAGGAATTGGGAGAATATAATGTGGTCAGATGAAACCAAAAATAGAACTTTTGGTTACAAAACTAACTCGCCATGTTTGGAGAAGAAGAATGCAGGAATTGAACCATACCCTACTGTGGAAACATGGGGGGAAACATCATCTTGGGGGCTGTTTTTGTAAAAAGGGGACAGGACGACTGATCCGTGTTAAGGAAGAATGAAGGGGGCCATGTGTATAGTGAGATTTAAGCCAAAACATCCTTCCATCAGTGAGAGCACTATGAAGATGGAACGGGCTGGGGTCTTTCAGCCCCCCAGACAATGATCACACAAACACCCACCGGCTCGGGGCAACAAGGCGTGGTAATAAAAAGCATTTCATGGTCTGGAGTGGCCAGCCAGTGTCCTAACACTATAGGAAATTTGTGGAGGGAGGAAAGTCCGTGTTGCCCAAAACATCACTGACTCTAGAGGAGATCTGAGGGAGGAAGCGGCCAAAAGACCAGCTACAGTGTGTGCCAAACTGGTGAAGACTTTACAGGAATGTTTTGACCCTCTGTAATGCCAACAAAGGTTGATGTTAAAAAGTATAAAGTTGCACTTATGTATTGCACCAAATTAACTATTTGTACACCATAATTTACAATTAAATTATTTAAACAATCGCAAAATGTGATTCCTGGATTGTTTTTCTCATTTTGTCTCTAACAGTTGAAGTGTAGCTATGATTGAAAATTAAGACCTCTTTCATCTTTCTAGTAGGAGAACTGGCACAATCAGGTGGCTGACTTAAATGCTTTTTTTTCCAACTGTAACTGTGATTACAGGAGTGTTCTTTTGGAATTTACCTTACCTTTCACGGTGTTACCATTTTGTAATGGACGTTGGATTTGTTGTGTAAAGTGAACTGTTAACTAGAACCGAAATTTTACACTCAACACAATTTCTCGTAGCGGTCCAGAAAAACATTTGTTGACAACTGATTTAGAATCAGGAGGGACACTGGCTGGGGAAACTTTAATACTTTCAAGTAGATGGCCATTTGCAATGTAGTGGCATGATTGAATATACTTATGGATTGTGCAGGTCAGAATGGTTTTACACTTCATAAAATATGATGTTGATTATTAACAAAGTTGTAGGTCGTTGTCTGCAACATTGTGTGTGTGTGTGCACACAGGCATGTAGGTGTGGAATCACACCTTAGAGAGCAGGATGCATCAGAAGCTGCTGAGAAGGCTGTGAGTGGTGCGACCACAAACACCGAAGCGAAGTGTTTGGTGTGCGTGTGCGTGTGTAAGGCAGCACTGGGAAAGCCGTACTCCGCTGTACCACCCACCCACACTCTGCTCTTAATTGACATTTCTACAGTTTTAGGTTTGTCTTGCTCACGCAGTATTCATCATTTTTCAGACTTTCTGTTTGGCAACTGAAAAAACCCTTAGCTGCTTTGGTGAGACAGACATGTGTCAGACGCAACTGTTATATGCTTTTTTAAATAGACATATTGTTACAAAGAACACAAAGTGATTATGAAGAATTTAGAAAATATCACGCATGTGTGACTGCTGATACGGAAATATCTATAGACCTTAAAGCCTTTGGATAATGGTTTTGGTTCTTTGACAAATGATTATACAGTGAATATAGTAAATTATCAAATCCTATCAAATCCTTATCATTTGTTATAGAACTTTTAATTAAAATAAATTTAAATAAACCTATTCTAGCTGTATTTACATAATGTAACTCTCAAAATAGCATACCATATGGTATCCTGAAAATACCATACAAATAATATGATCAGTTATTAAAATATATTTATTAAAATGCCTGGGTTGGCTAAGTGATCAGCCCTTTTAGAGTAACCATTTCAAATCTGCTCATGTACAACCAATCACCTTCAGGTTCACACAACCTAATTTGGTCCCCACCTGACATCAACTGGTGCTTTCGATAAGGCTCTGTGATACAATCTGCAGAAAGGCACATGTTAGCAGAATGATATCAAATGATTTCAGAAGCTTTATCTCCCTTTGAGTACAATTCAGACCATTAAAAAATGCAAAGTGTATGGACACCTTGCCTAAATTGGGTCATCCCTTTAAACTGGATGACTGAGTCCAAAGGACATCACTCAGGGAATCTACCAAGAGGTCAATGGTAACTTTGTAGAACTTTGTAGAAGTCTTTATGGCTGAGATTGGTCAGTCTGTGCGTGTGACAACAATCTCACAAGCTTTACACAAAACTGATTACATGGCAGGGTGGAAAAAAGAAGTCTATTATAAAAAAATGCCATTTGTGCTTCTAATGTCATATGTCAAAACGTTTCATGGTCAAATGAGAGCAAGATTTTTGGACTGAAATCCAAGCACTATGTTTGGCAAAAACCAAACACAGTACACCAGCAGACACACGCCATAAATGCGGTGAAGCATGTTGGTGGCAATATTATCTTGTGCATGTGTTTTTTGTGCATTTATCAAGATTGAGGGGAAACTGGTTGCTTGAGGAAAACTTGCATCCCTCTTGTAGACAGCTAAAGATGTGAGGCATTTCACTCGCCATCAGGGGCCACAGTGAACCTAAACACAAAACTACATAGCAACATAGTGGCATAATGATTATAAGTTGGTGAATGTCCTGGAGAGGCCAAGTCAGAGTTCTGATCAAAATCTAACGAAAAAGCTGTTGATAGGCTTCAAGTCAGGGCAACATGATGAATTCTACTGAAACAATTCCTCAAGAAAAAATGCACAAATATCCCCCAATCTAAGTGTACAAAGCTGCAACATTCAAACAGACCGATGGGTAATTAAAGCAAAAGATGACAGTTTCAAAATGTTGTCTGTTTTCTTATTACCGGAAGTTGTAGGCAAACATAAATAAAAGTTGGAAAAATTTGTAATGGGGTGTGCATTTGACGTAAGACAAATATGACTATTTCAAATGTGTATGAGATTTCCTATAGGCACAGTAGACAAAAACTCCGTGATGCGATTAATGCCCAAGACACTGCCCTTTAGATTCAGACACAGAAACCAAATCTAGCAGGAAGAAGGTTGTTAGATTGTATTGAGTACTGTCAAGTTTGTTTTTACAAAAGCAATCCCCAAATGTTATTCCTCAATTTTATAAAGTTTTATTACAGTCAATTTGTAAAATGGCGTAGGTGTTGAGTGCTCTGAATGGTTGAGTATTAGGTGTGTTGTTTAACATTAAAAGCTTTGAGGGTGGCACTTTAGATTTGTCGTTTTACAAATGGTATATGACCATTTATGTAACATATTGTCAACAACGGACAACGAAAAAACTTTCACACTTTGTTTTGTTCACTCCTAATACTTTTATATGATCTTCATTCAAATCTTTTCAAAACTTTAGGCATTATCTTAACCCGTTTTCCAACCTGTTCGAAAAAAAAAGAAAAAAAGGGTTTCTTGGCTGCTACCCTTCCAGAGACCATTGCCTGATCAAGCTTCTTTGGACTGTAACAGGACAATGGATGGTCTAAGCAACAGTACTGTATGTCTGTATGAGTTCCCACATTCCTTCAATGTCAGTAGGTCTATCTACAGTGTATCAGTGTGTGGGTGTGTGTTTGTGTTGGCGCACAACATGTGCCCTGAATGGATTTGGGCCATGTCCAGGATTAATTGTTGCCTTGTTGCCCTGCCATACCAGTTAAGTCTTGGCTCCAAGACCCTGAATTGAATATTCAGCAGATATGAAAATGAATGAAAAAACCGTCTGTGTTGTTGTCACGTGTTGTTTCAGTTTGTAAATGTTGTCTTTGCACACGGTTATGTATGAGCAGAAGGAAATGACTTCAAACACCCTCTATCCAAGCTTCCCTTAATATTTAATACACCTAGTCCTGAGACCAGATTTGTTCTCCAACGTCAAATGCTCTCTCCTTCCGTCATGCGGTGTTAGCAGAGTTAAGCCCTCATGCAGACAGGACTCTTCTTTGAGAAACAAACCCTAACATTGCTTACCAAAACAAGCCCATTGGGCAGCGTGGAATTCCACCCAGTTCCCCATTAAAGAGGTTAAGTTCGAAAGCAGCTGAATTCCTAATTGGCTTTAGTTATGTGAAAGTGAGACGAGAAAACCATGATGAGTAAAAGTTTTGTTTTAATAGAAGGAGGATTGGTTTAGATTCGATTATAAAATATTTCATTTTAAAGAAGTGAACCTGATTGGGAACATACTGACCGAATTTGTGTGGATGGCATGCCAGTGTTTCACATAAATCATTTGAGGGAAAGTAGTGTTCCAATTTCCTTAGAGTGATTTATCGGGTAAAGTGATTGGAAGAAGATCAGTAGCAAGAGTATTAGAGTGACCGAACGAAGTGGAGGTTTTTTTGAGTCCAATTTATGTGAAACACTGTATGCCAGTGTTTCACATAATTTTAAAAAATATTCAGGAAAGGGTGTTCTAATGTCCTTAAAGTGATTTCGTTTGTTTGGTGGATGGGGTCAGTGATACAGAGTAAGTTAGTCTTATTTTCCACACGATAATCACAGCATAGTTACAGTAGCAAAAAGCTTTATTGATAAAACAACAGGCCTTAGTAATACGATCTTGTACAATAAAAAGTACTAATTCAAGTAAGTACTTGAACTAAATAATATCTAAAAACAATAACAATGGTAGTAAAAAACGCCTTGGTCATTACATGAAATCCAGTAAAAATTCAGAGTAATACAGTAAAGTACAAAAGGTCTTAGGCCACCACTTGATTAGATATACCATTGTTTTAGGAAATGGTATAATGACCATATATAACTATTTCTTTCAGTATTCTTTCTTAGAATACAAACAGAAAAATAGAGGAATTATATGCAGTATAAACAATAAAATACATCTGAAAAAACAAACAAACAAAACAAAAACCAGTTCTGTAGGGCACAGGGGCAAAAGTGAAACTCCTCTCACAATACTGGAGCAGTAGTAACATATCTGTCAACTTTCAGGAGCACTTCACAGTGCAAAGAAGTGGAGCAGAATGGTCTTTTGGAAGGGTTATAAGCCAAGAAACAACTTTTTGGAATTGAAAAATTCTGTGATCCTTTAATCCTAATCAGGATACCGGTGAAAAATGGGGAAACTCTCACTTTCATTAAACCAAAACAACTATGTTATGACATGTGTTACCTTATCTAATAGCATGGACAATTAGAATACAGTTAAAATACTTTTTATCATTACAAATGTATCCCCAAGTACCAATTAAATCTTTTAATTCATTACATTTAAGATGTTGAGTATTCATTAAAAAATTACTTAGGAATAAGTGATGTGGTAAGTGTAGCGTGTCACTACCCATCTCTGCAGTTAGGGACAGTAATAATGGCTTGACATCACTAAACTAACTTTTGCAACTATAATTATATCTGAATAATACCCATTTTATGTAAAGTGTAAGCTTGCCTTCCATAGTGATTGTGGGTGGAGAGGATACTTAAGGGTCATAACTCTCTTTCTTTAACTAAAAGGTTACAAAAAATGATGTTTTGATTACCTAAAGTGTCTAATCAGTACCTGCTCTTCACCTAATACACACTGAAACTAAAGCTTGGCTTGACTGGACCCACCACTCAAAATCAAAGGAGGACAAGCAACCAGATACTTCTCTGTACTGACATGAATTTATGTCTGAATGGCTCTTAGGGTGTACTCACACTAGGCGAGCTAATCCATGCCTGAGCACATTTGACAACCAAAGTGTCGTTCGTGGTCAATCCGTACCGCTTCCGGGCATGGTACACTGAACCATGCTCTGTTACAGTCCATATAACAATGATGACGAACCGTCAGAAATGAAAAATAAGGGTTGGGACCCAAATGCAGTTAGCTCCAGATGATATTAATGAACTGAAATCAACTAAAGAAATGAAACAATAATTAATAAAATGTAAATAAATAAATAAGAAAGAAGAACTGAGCTTCTGTCTGCAAGAGAAAGATTGGCGAATCTCCCTCTTACAAACAGAAGCTCAAGACCACGCTGGAAAGAAAGGAAGAGAGAGGGGCGGGGGGAGAATCCCCCGCGCACGTCAGCCCAGAGAAAGGGGGGGGGGGCGATGCCGGGTGGCGCTAAGGGCCCGAATACGAGGCCAACGGGTGCAGTGAGCTCGAGTATGGGGCCAGGCGGCGCTAAATGCCCAGGCATGAAGCTCGACTACTCAGGTGCGGAGCTTGTGAGCACGGCGGGCCCAGGTACGGGGCTAGGTGGCGCCAAATGCCCAGGCATGGAGCTTATCTGCTCAGATGCGGGGCGTGTGAGCGCGGCAGGCTCAGGAACGAAGCTTAATTGCTCGGCTTTGGAGCTAGGCAGCGCTGAGTGCTCTATTATAGAGCTTAGAGGCACGGCGAGCTCTGATACGAGGCGAGGCAGCGCTAAATGCTCAAGCATGGAGCTTACAAGCTCAGATGCGGAGCTTACAGGCGCGGCGCGAGCTCTAGTACGAGGCTGGGCAGCACTCAGCAGGCGCTTACGAGCTCAAGTGTGCGAGCTTAGTGTGCAGCGAGCCCAGGTTCAAGAGCTAGGGGGAGCTAAATGCTAAGCATGGAGCTTCCGAGCTCAGGATGCAGAGTTACATGCGCAGGCAAGCCCAGGTTCAGAGGGCAGGGGGGCGTAGATGTCAAGCATGGAAGCTTAGGGGCTCACGATGCGTAGCTTACATGCGCAGCGGGCCCAGGTTCGAGGGCTGAGGGGGTTTAAATGCTCAAGCATGGAGCTTACAAGCTTCAGATGCGGGCAGCTTACGTGCGTGGCGAAGCCCAAGTATTCAGAGCTAGGGGGTTGCTACTGCTCAAGCATGGAGTAACGAGCTCAGATGCGGCGGCGCTTAACGTGCGCCAGCAAGCCCAGCTTCTCAAAGTAGGGGGAGCTAAATGATCATGTTCAGTGTTACGTGTGCCCCGTGCTTTTTGAAAGGGGATCTTGAAGTGCTGGGAGAGAGGTGGCACTGGCTGCCAGCTTTGGAGTAAAGGGACGATCTAGTGAGTGGCGCGGGAACCAAAGCCGTACCGGCACTCTCCTGGGCCAGCTCAGTGAGGCGAGCATCTGCACGGATGGCCAGGCCATACAGATCAGCCAAGGATGAAGGATCCGGAAGAAAGAAGATGCCTTGGCGGATGTCTCATGCAGGCCTAACTCAAAAATGTCCCTTAAACTCAAGGTCACCAAAAACGTGACTCCACGCGAGGCTCCACGGAAAGGCGTGATATAGTCGGTGACTGACCAGGAAGTCCTGGGGTGAGTTCCAGAATACGAGGAAATTCACGTGACCTGGGTTTGAGCAGCTGAGGTTGCGAACGGCGAGGCTAGGGGTGGCATAGCGGCTTATTAAATGGAGGGTCGGGAAGTCATTGTTTGGAACTGGGCCGAGGATAGACGCCACTTATGACCATGGGGCTGGGCCCATAAGGGGGGGCAGGATACAATCAGCCATCCCAGAATAAGATCAAAAAACACCCGCAGCCCCCATAGGCCCAAGCGAGAGATGAGAAAAAAAACCTGCCGTTTACTGCAACTGGAACTCCAAAATTGAAGGTCCTGGAGCTAATAAACTAAAGAAATTAAACAATAAGTAAATCAAATATAATAAATCAAATAACAAAAAGAACTGAGATTCTGTCTGCAAGAAAAAGATCGACCTCTTACAAACAGAAGCTCAAGGCGGGGGGACGTGCTGGAGAGAAAGAAAGAGAGAGGGGCCAGGGGAGAATCCCACGCGCTCGACACAGCCCAGAGAAAGAGGGGGGGCGCCGATGGCCGGTCGCGTGCCACAGTACGTGTGCAGTGTTTTGAGCGAACCTGCGTTTCGGTGCGCAGGTGCAGAACGGTGCGTAGCGTTGGGCGGCGACGAGAGGAGGAGGAAGAAAGCAGCCAGGAGCGGTGGCTATAAAAAATCCAAAGAAAAAGGCTCACCTCTACACTGAAAACTACTTCCCTAGCAATTTTACTCACGCTTACAGCGGCTACGGGAATGAGCCCCTTGGCGGGCCCAGTACGTCCTCTCTCCCTAACAAAGAAAAAAGAAAAAACAAAAAGTGCAAAAGTGCGGGGGGGCTCTGTATCAGAAGCAGGAGACGGGGTGAAGGTCCAAAAAACACTGCAGCAGATTAGGGCGATTGCTTAAACTGAAAGCCGTGAGCAGCGTCGTAGGGCACAAGCAGCGTCGTGGATCGCAATGGTGCAAAACACCTACTACAACGGGCGCGGGGATCTGAAATAGCCAGATAGCAGGTGTGGGGATTCTTCTGTGCAATTTGAAACCACTTACGACAGGCAGCCCGATTGCAAGCGGGCCAGAGATCATACTGAGGGAAAAACCAGTCCAAACCTTGCCCTCAGGCGTTGGAAAGGTGGAACACTCTGACATGCTAAGGCAATCTTGAAAGGTAGGCTTGAGGCACAGTTCAAGTTTGAACTTGGGCACAGTACACGTAGCGTTGATTGTTAACCATGACAAGCACAGAAACAAACGTTTAGCTTCCTCCTTAACAATGTTCTAATATGTGCTGCACAAATAGTGAAAATGAAAATTGCATTGTGACAAGAAACAGATTTGTCTCGGTTCTTGTCATTGGCCTCAGTACTCAGCACACTTGTTTTAAACTTGTATGAGTTGAGAATAACCACTTATTATTACAATAAAAAAAGTTTTGTGTTTCTGGAATGGATTCATTTCAGTTTAACATTATTCCCTAGTTAAAAAAAAATTTGCTCGGTAGGTAATTGTCGTTTTCGGTTCTTCCACAAAACTTTCTGGAAATAGGTAACAATGAGAAAAACCGACGGTACCACTGTATAACCATGAAGTCCCATTGTGATGTGCAAGCGAATCTTTAATGCACCCGAAAAAAACTTGCATAGCGATGACGTAAAGCACACTCTTGTTAGAACATTTAAGCACAATGTTGAGTGCAGACAAACAGTGGAGGGAGGAAGGGATGACAAAAGTATTTTGGATCGGTACACAGTAAACGGGCTAGTGTGAGAACACCCTAACTGTTTTTTACATGATGACTAAAAAAAAACATTTCACTAAGAACTTGTGAAAACTGACACTTTAATAAAAATTCTCCCTTTATTCATTGTTGTGCTTTTACTTGAATTCAAATGTAGGGAGCTTAGATGGTGGGGTTATGGGGTGAATTGCATAGGTAGTCAAAGCGATACTAAGAGACTACAAAGCAATTCGTAATTTGCTTGGAAAGGCGCTTTTGGCGAAATGCTTGTAAAAATGGAAATATTAAAATTCACAATAAGCACATTGTGGCTGGAGATGAAGTATATGCTTTGTATATTGTGTAAAATGTAATATATACATTTGTAAGTGCACATTATGGAACCAAAATACTAGTTAATAAGGCCTTTTAACAAAACAGCGTTCAGGCACATTCACATTTTCTATAGAATCGGCATTTATATAGGTCGTTCGGTTCTTTAGTATTTCTATAGATATTAAAGAAAAAAAACTTAATCAAGTACTAACATCCACAGTCTAAACTCCCCTACCGTGGAGGCAAAAAAAGTATTTAGTAAGCCCACTGATTGTTCAAGTTCTCCTACTTAGAAAGATGAGAAAGGTCTGTAATTTTCATAATAGGTTACCACTTCAACTATGAGAGACAAAATGAGAAAAAATCCAGGAAGGAAATCACACTGTACAATTTTAAAGAATTTAATGGTAAATTATGGTGGAAATAAGTATTCTGGTCAAAACAAAAAGTTCAGCTCATACTTGTAAAAACATAACCTTTGTTGGCAAGGACAGAGTCAAACATTTCCTGTAAGTTTTCCACCAGGTTTGCAACAAACTTGTAGCTGGTATTATCCATCTAGATCTTTCCTCTCGAGCAGTGAGTTTTGGGGCAACACGGACTTTTTCAAACTCATTCCACAAATTCCTATGGGGGTGAGGTATCTGGAGGACTTCAATGTCTTGAAATGCTTTTTACGGAGCCACTCCCTTTCAATTGCCCGATTGGTGTGTTTGGGATTCATGGTCGTGATGGAAGACCCAGCCACGTCATCGTCAATGCTTGCACGATTAAAAGAGGTGTCGGCTTTTAAAATCTCACGACACATGGCCCCGTTCATTCTTCCACTTAACACAGATCAGTCGCACTGGTCCCCTCTGCAGAAAAAACAGCCCCAAAGCATGAGTTTCCACACATGCTTCACAGTAGGTATGGTGTTCTTGGGATGCAAACTCAGCATTCTCTTCCTCCAAAACACGACGAGATGAGTTTTTACCAAAAAGTTTTTTTTTGGTTTCAATCTGACATCACAGGATATTATCCAACCCTCTTCTGGATCACCATATGCCTCACCTGGTAAATTCAGACGGGCCTGGACATGTACTGGCTAAGCAGGGGGACACGCATGGACACTGCAGGATCTGAGTCCATCTAGTGTGTTGCTGATGATAGCCTTTGGGACTTTGGTACCCAGCCTCTGCAGGTCATTCATCAGGTCACTGCATGTAGAGTTCTGGGAATTTTTGCTCACCGTTATCATGATCATTTTTTTTAAACCCCATGGGATGAAGATTCTTGAGTGGTTGCCCCAGATCGAGGGAGATTATCAGAGGTCTTGTCTGTTTCCTTTTTTCTTTCAATTGCTCCCCCAGTTGATTTATTTTCACACCAACCGCTGGCTATTGTAGATTCACTCTTAACAGCTTGGTTCAGAGTTACAGTTCTTACTGGTGTCCTTTGACAGCTTCTTTCGTCGGCATGGTGGGTTTGGAGTAGACTGTTTTGAGGCTGTGGGACAGGTGTCTTTTACACAGAGAATGAGGGTCAACAGGTGCCAGTAATAACAGCTCACAAGAGAGGACAAGAGAGCTCTTTAAAGGAAGAAGTACAGGTCTGTGAGAGCCAGAAATATTGCTGTTGTGGGTGATCAAATACTTATTTTCCACCACTGATTTACAATAAAATTCTTTAAAAATCCTGCAATGTGATTTTCTGGATTTTTTTTCATTATGTCTCTCATAGTTGAAGTTGTACCGTGATGGAAAAATTTACAGACCTCTCTCATCTTTCTAAGTTAGGGAGAGCTTGCACAATAGTGGCTGGCTAAAATACTTTTTTTGCCCTACTGTACTGTATATTGTCTCTAGCCTGGTGCTGTACTTAACTAATTTGATCCTGTAGCTGTTCACCTACATTGTCTTCTCAGTTTTCAGTAACATCTTCGTCTTTGTAAAACAATATTCACATAAGGTCCCCGATTGAGGCACTAGGTCAATCTTGAAAAGTACATCCATATGTACAAGATTAGCCTAGCACACAAGCATCATTGCAAAGGATTGTATAATATTTAGAGAGAGAGAGAGAGAGAGAGAAAGAAAGAGCGAGAGAGGACCAGATTCTTCTCACAGACCCTTGTGCCATGACAGCAATCAACCTCGGGGTCACAGCAGACAGGATGAGGATGTCTAAGTCTGATCTATCATAGCATCTTTTTAATAGAACCCCTGTTAAATTATACCCCTAGATAATAACGCACACCTGTTATACCCCTGAACGTGTAATTTAAACCAATTTTCATTATTGAACGCCGATTTACGTAATTCACTAAGAAGAAGTATGTGACCCTCTGAAGCTAATGACTTCTTAAAGAGTTAGGAGTTCAAATTAGTCAGGTGGGTTTTTCAGTTTTTCCTTATAAAGATTACTTTCACAGGAAAAAGACACATAGTCATGACCTGCTTGTCTGTTCTATTTCTGATGGCCTCAGAAGTATAGAGACTGAGACTGTGGTAGCCTAACTAATGCTATGCCACCAAGACTAACCCACCAAAGACAAGATCCTACAGTCACGCTGTGTACTGGATTAAATAATGCTGATTTGCATATTTTACGTTATTCTATGCAATGTTTCCTTTCACTATTGGCTTATACAATATAGCTTTTATATTCTCTATTTTATTATGCTCTTCATAATATTTCATTTTAACTAGATAGCTTGGTTAATTCTTACATATAACATCTAAGCCGCCAAAAAAGATGGGTTTCTTTTTGAGTCTTGGTCCTCCCAAGCTTTCTTCCTTATAACGTTTAGGGAGTTTTTTCTTGCCACTGTCGTCCTAAGCTTGCTCAGTTTGGGATTGGCCTTATAAATTAGAATATACTGTAATCTAAAATTGTAAAGCTGCTTTGAGACAATGCTCCATTGTAAAAAGCGCAATAAAAATAAATCTGACTTGACATAACTTATCCATAGACCAGAACGTTCAGTGTTTAATTCCCACCTCTACCAAGCTGCCACTCTTGGGCCTTTCAGCAAGGCCATTAACCCACAATTGTTTGGATAGTAAGGCTGTGTCAGTTGTAAGTCACTCTGGATAAGTCAGGTGGATTTTTCAGTTGTTTCTTGCAAAGATGACTTTCCCTGTAAAAGAGTGTACATTCTTAGCCTGCTTTTCTGTTTCGTTTCTGAGGTCCTTAGAAGTATAAAGACTGGGACTGTGGGAGCCTAACTAATGCTAAGGTGGTTAAGGTACTGGACTGTGACTGGGCTGGGCTTCGGTAGGTTTAGACTACATTAGACTAAGGGCAGAGCATTGTCTCAAAGCAGCTTTACAATGTTAGATGATCTTCTAATATCTAAGCCAATCCCAAATTGAGCAAGAGTATTGAGCATAGTCAAGTTTGGAAAGCCTACTTGAAAACCAGTTCTGTTGCTGCTCTTACTAAAAGTGGATGTCCTGCAAAAAAATTACACTAGAATATATGACTATATATATATAGTCATTCAGCCCTGCATTTGAATTCCCTGATTTTAGTGTAATTTTTTTGCAGGACATCCATATATATATATATATATATATTATATATATACAAAATTGCCAAAAAATAACAAAAACCCCATGTTAAGAAAAGACATGACAAAGATATTGCTACAAGTTTCACATTTGCAAAAGACCACCTACATGTTCCACAACACTTCTAGGGCAATGTTCTGTGGTTAGAGGAAACAGACTTGATCTTTTTGGTAGAAATTCACAATACAACTTGAAGGGTGGAAAACACAACACACTAACACCAAAACCTTAACCAACTGTGAAATATTGTGCAGCATAATAGTTTAGCAGTGAATAGTTGCCTCAGTTTGTCTGTTCTCCTCTGACCCCTCTAATCAACAAAACGTTTCTGCTCACAGAACTAGAGCTCACATTGTGTTGCTTTTCAACTCGACAAACTGTTATGCATGAAAATATACCCCTTTGGCACCAGCAACAATACCATGGTCAAAGTCACTTAGATCACATTTTAATGGCTGCATGGTTTTCATGACATTATGTTTGCTGCCACAAGATTGGTTAATTGGATAATTACATGACTGATGGCACACTATGGTGCAGCTCTATATGAACAACTGGTCGGTTTTTCCATTCTTCTCCTGAAGAAATACCACATTTGTCTCTATTTTGTTTCATCATACTCAGGATGATATACAGACCCTACGTCTGAGACCACTAGTGCAAATGCTTCTTTTTTTGCAATTTTCTCTAATTTCTCAAAATTAATACAACATGTAATCAGCCTTTCAATTTCAGTGAAAAGCAAATGTTTCCCATAAGCAACATTGTCAATTGAATTCTTTTGGTCCAGACCCCCAGAAAATCCTCACTGTATAAGGCATTATATGCATTACTGGAGTTGTATTGTACAGGTGCTCACTGATTTACGATGGGGATATGTTCCAACAAATAAAGCGGTCTATACTGTATCATAGCGGAGCTTGTATTAACATGTTTAAAACACTTACATCAACCAACATATGGCAAAAATCATTAACACAAGCTTATTTTAAAATGACATGTTGAAAAATCTCATGTAATTTTATGTGTAATGGATTGAAAGTGAAAAGTAAAAGCAAAACACTTACTCTATTGGTGAACTCAATGTTGCTGCTCAGCTAGCTGTAGCCTGAAAGCCCAGCAGTTATGCTAGAGTATCATACTGCACAGCAGTTCTCACTGTTTTCCCTTTGGTTGGCTGCTATAACTAACCTTTCTAGAAACCCATAGTGAATTAAATGCACTATGAATACGTACTGTAATGTAAAATACAGAAATAAAAACACAAAACACAGCATAGATCTGCACTGAGCAAGAGCTATTGTGAATCTGAATCACTGAATTACTGAGTACCGAGCAAACGATGAAAACGGAGACCAATTTTTCTTCTCAAAATGTGTGGAGAATCGAATTCGTCAAGTTCCGAGGTGATCAAGTACCACTGTACTTGACTTTCTCAGTCTCAAAGTGTCTCCATAAATACTTGATGGAGTTTAGGTCAAGTGACAGTGGGGGAACTACATGGATCTTCAAGACGTTGTTGTAAAGAGATCATTATCATACTGCAGTATGAATCCTTCCTCACAAACAATTTCACTAGTGGTTTCAGAAGTATCCAGTGTACCTAGAGTAATTGATATTTCTTAGAAATAATACTTTATATGCTGTTTTCTTTAAAAACATACATACATGTTTGTTTGTCTCCTTCTACTGCTTCCCCACCGATCACTATTGAGATTCTGGATGCCAAAACACTAATGGTATATAGGTAGTATTAAATAGTTAAAGTGTTAGCACCATTTATCTGGAACCAACCATCTAAGAAGACTTGTTTGTTTTGTTTCAGGTATTCAGTATTTTGAGTAGTACTCTAAAGAAGACCCACAAATTACCCCCAAAGGGTAATTTAAGGCTTTTTGACAATCAGCTTTGGTTAATTACAACCCCACATGATCAATCACTTAGACCTTTATGGAAAAATACTGTGTTTTTTTTATCTTAATAGAACTTTTTGTTACTTATATTAACTTATGTTACTAGTACTCTAAATTGTCTTAGATGATCCGTTCCTGGTTACTGTCAAAGCCAACAACAGATATAAAGCTCATGTTGATCAGTCACGCAGTACAACATGGTCATAGAGCAGCTGCCAGAGAATTCAACATTAACGAATCAATGATACGGAAGTGGAGGAAGCAAGAAGACGCCCTGCGCCAGGTAAAGACCAAACTGAGCTTCCGACGGAACTTAAGAGTTTTGTTTCATTTCATGCGCCTTATAACCCGGTGCGGTATGAAAATATACCCGTTAGCAGTCCATCATTGATATCGCGCCTTATAATCCGGTGCGCTTTATAGCCCGGAAAATACGGTATGTGTTTGTGTATGTGTGAGCTATTTCTCTTTAGCTATTGTGTGTTGTGACACACCATTAACTACAGCTAACTTTGTTATGCTAGTAACTCTAACCTTCTTAGTGCTGTGATTGTCCCTAACAAAGATAAACCGGTACCCTCCACACACACACACACACACACACACACACACACACACACACACACACACACACACACACACACATTTGTCTTGGTATACTTGTGAGGACTTTCCATTGACATGAAAGACAATGAAGCATTACAGCAGCTAATAAATACTAAACCCACGCCTACCCCTAATCTTAGCCTCAGTAACCTAAAGCCTTTTGGCTCTTTTGGGTTTTCAAATAAAATTTGCTAATTTTTTCAAAAAATAAAAACAGCACCAGAAAAAAGGACCAGAAAAATAGTCCTCACTATTCAAAATTCCAGGTTCATCATAGGGACATTTGGTCCTCACAAGTATAGCAAGACAAGGTACACACACAGATAAACACAGCCATGCAATTTTGTCTTTCTGTCATTGTGGGGACTTTCATTTGGTATAGCTAATTATTTCTACACCTACACTTAACCCCCATCCTTAACGTCAGTAACCTAAAGCAAATCGGTTGGCTTTTTTCATAAGAAAGTTTAAATTTTTGGAAATAAAAAAAGCAATTGCCAGCAAAATGTAAACACACACACACATACACACACACGCAAGAAACTGTGACATGTGGCTCCACCAGTGTCTTTGATTAAGATATGTCGCCCCTCCCTTTCTGAATGCCTGTCTAGCCTTGTCTGCCTCGAATGGCTGAATGAGAATTCTTCAAGTCACAATAAGCTACATTCATCCACATCCACAAAGGCTGGTTATGTTCATCCTGACAAACATCGGCAATGATTCAGACACCATCTCCAGCCCTGTTCACCATGGTTCCTGCAGAAGGAGGTCATCTCCCTCAATCACACTAACACCATATCAGGAGTTCAACTACAATACCCACATTTCCAGATGTCAGAATTTAAACTCCTAATCTGTTTAGTTATCTTGTTTTTACAAATTGGCCTGATTGTATAGTAGTGACAATCCTTAGCAATCCCAGAGTATGCCAATATTATATATAATATTATCACTTACCCAGAAACACTGTTCACATCATGAGATAGTAACACTAATAATCTGTTTGCAGTAATTATCATAATATCTCTACTTGAGTAGCACAGTGGCCCTGTGGTTAGGACTGTCTTTTCACAGCTCCAGAGTTCGCTGGTTCGATTCCTGGCCCAGACTCTCTGTGTGGAGTTTGCCCATGTCTGTGTAGTATTCCTCCCACATACCAAAGGCATACATTAGTTCAATTGCTGTCCCTAAAGTGCCCCAGTGTAAGTGAATGAGTTATTGGCACCTTATCTATGGTTGGCTGTCGCCTTGTGC